>JAAVTS010001198.1:21290-32160 GCA_022845575.1 Baylisascaris ailuri
ACTGTTTCCGAGATTAGTGAGATTTGTTTGCAGTACAAAGAATGTCAATAGGATTGTTCAGCGTCGATAACCTACGCACTACCACATTTGCAATCGCCTTTGGTGCTGTTATTTTCCTGGCAGCACTTATTTCTGCAATTTCGATGTTTCTTGCCTATCATTATCACTACAGGAAAAATGCAAAAACTAAAAAACTCTCTCCGTAAGTAAATTTTCATAAAACTTTTTAAAAAATCTGTCTTTTTTTCTGTTTCGAATCGAATTAACCGCTTATGGTTAATGGCCTAATGGCCACTATATGGTCAGAGGTTTTGTTTTTGGTAATCATAAAAAGAATGTAACGAATCTAAAACCTCTTGAGCGAAGTCGTCTCTCATGAATGTTGGACGTTACGAAACGTTCCCTCTCAAGGAAAGCCCTCAATTTCATTTCTTCAGCATCTCCGAGTCTTTGATAAATCTGAGCAAAACTGTAGGTCACTGTCATACTTCAATCACAACCGTATCAATGCTTTTTTTTTATATTAATATATTGAGGGCACTCTTGTATTTATACAGATACCAACGTTTTAAGAATATTTCTTCATTTATTTATTTATCTACTTATTTATTTCAATGCCCCGAAGAGAGAAATCGTAAGAAAAGTGAGTGAACAAGAATAGCAAGAAAAGTAAAGCATCTGCGAAGCAACAATGCTGGGTAGGTGAAATTCAAGTGCGAGGATGGGAACTACTTAGCCGCAGTTTGAAAAATGGTAGGGTGATTACGTCGTTGACGATTTCTGTAGGAAGCGGATGCCAAACCTGCACAACACGAAGCTGGAAACTGTGCCGAATATTGTTCATGCTGGAAAATTTTTCCACAGCTGAAACTAATTTTGCGTCGACTTCCGGAAGGAATCAATTGAAATATTCGTGAGAGCAGAGTAATAGAAAGTTTGTGCACACTTTTATAGCCAGCAGTCAAATCGAACTCGAGCTGAAGATGTTCCAGGTTAATTGGGCTACTGCAAAGTTTGTGAAAAGCAGTACGGATGGAAAGTTTCCATGGGACGTCCTTCAGTGATCTGTTATCGGAAATCAAAAAGCAGACTATAAAGGAGAAAAGAATTCTAAAATTGGTCGGCAGTAAACAATGAAGGCCTTTTGATAATGCTCAGCATATGCGTGCCGCAAAGCACAGATGATAAAGATCGCAATTTTCCATGGCTTTTTAGCAACAGCAAGAGAGTGCAAGTCTCAGTGATGCTCAGGGTCGATTACGCGAAGGTCCCAAACAATACCTATGGAGTATGAGGAAACATTCACGTCCGAAGATGTGGCCTATCCAACATCTCCCATGAAAAAGTTAGAAGCAGTGGGCAGAATCATGCAGTGGTGATAAATTTTATTATTGTCAGAAAAGAGCATGCTATTACTCAGAATGTTATCGGGAGCACCACTAATTTCTAGGAGTAATATAAAGGAGCCAAAATATTTCTTCGTGGGATACTACAACGATTTAAGTACGGTACGTAGTGACTGTCCTTTGTTTTCATTTTGGAACCTCGTCAACATGAAAAAACTCCGACATCAGTAAACAGAAGGAGCCTGATACTACTCTACGATTATAAGGCACCGAGATATCCCACACTCTAGCTGCGTGTGCATCCCACTCATCGCAATTGTATCCTGCTAAAATGGGAATAAAATTCCATTGCTCATTAGAACGGTCAATCGGTGTTCAGCTATCTGCCATAATTTGGCATTCGGGTGACCTTCTAAATGGCTTTACTATGTGGGTCGCTTTCATATGTTTTAAAACTTGTTGATAATTTGTGAAACCAACTGATCAATCAAGCCGAATGCAAAAGCGTATTTGTTACTAATTCCTTTAATCCACGCACCCAATTTTTATCGAAATAAATACCGTTAGCGAGCAAGAGACGGTAATACAAGATGCGCATTCTGAACTCTGGCAATTGGATTGATAGCATCCTCAAATAATTGCAGGCAATGATGCAACTTAGTTCGTCTCATATCGAATGAATAAAACATGCTTGTAGAAGATCCACTATAGAATTCCATCTAATATTTGCACTAATTTTCTTCAGCAATTTTACCACCTATGCTATTGCATCGTACTTAAAGGTAAACTTCAACGTGCCAAATAAATTCATTCAGATGCAGGTATGTCGAGCCATCGGATAGTCGCCCGCTGATACGTACGATAAATGGAAATAGAGGTTTGGATCCGTTATTTTATTTCTTACGCAGTTTTATAAATTTTCAAATTTTTTCTCTCATATGTATTGTATGTGTTTCAACTCGGGTATCGTCAAAGCTTGAGTTAAAAAAATAGGTTCGTACAATGTGTACAAAAGATCATTTACCCTGCTCATTCTTTGATTTATCATATTTGATTTATCAAATATGATAAATCATGATAAAGTGAATGAGTAATACAGATGTTAATAAAAAATAAATGATTACATGTTCTATTGATATACAAATATGTTAAGACCTAGATGATAAGATATTAGATAAAAATAACTGAACGAGGATGTGTTCTGCTAACATAAATAAAATATATAAGGATATTGGTACTTTCACAAATGTCATAAAAAAAGATCTGTTCCAACTTTGATCTATCAAAATTGAAAAACGTTATGGGCATTTATAGGACAAAAAAATCGCATACATTTTGCACCACCTCGACTTTCTGTTTACACCAGTCGGGTCCCAGAAAAAAAAACGAATCCTTAGTAGATAATTACGTGGCCAGTCTGAGCAATCAAAGTATGGTGGTTGTTATTGTACAGAAATGGTTGGTCACGTAGGTGATGGCCGAAAGCACTATATCGTGCCAGCTATCCTGGTACGCCTTTCCGCCTGTTTTATTACTTAGCTCACAGTAGAGATATTCCGAAAAATTGGAAAATGCGGCTGGACCTTGATGTTTCGTCATACTTTTTTATTAAACGCATAACGTGAATATATCGAAATCAACGAATTACGCAACCGTTTACGATCGAAAATTGAGCATTTTCGAGCATAGCTTTGCATCGAATATGAATTGAATTAAAATCTTTCAGTCGTAAAATTTTATATGTGCCTACGATAGCATTTTCAGTACTGCTTATATTTGTGACAGAATTATAAATGAGGGTGGACTAAATGCGACAGAGTTGAATATAACAAAGCTGTATATACAGCATCCAAGTTTGATAATTTGATAATCATTTCGATAATCAATACTGTTACTATAAAGTTGTCGTTATCGACTGAGATACCTTTATAAGAGCCCTATAGCTGTGGAGAAATTACGATGCCTGAGCTCGTAATTTACCTCAAAATAAGAAATTTTGACTTCTCAACTCCTATACGACTCTTAGAAATAACTGCTACTAGAAAGATATCTCTAGTAATTAAAGGATCACTCGGATGCGATGCGCAGAGGCACTTGTTTGGGAATGTTCCACCGACAAGCTATAAACACTTCTCGTAAGTTCCGCTTTTGTTATCTCGTTTCGTTGTGCTCTAGTCATAAAAATAGTTAACAGATGTTTTGCTTCTCGCGAATATTTGCAAATGGCAATCTTCTTGTATATAATGAATATTAGGCGTTCGTACTTCATTGCTTTCTTTATTAAGACTTTTTTTTCATAGATGCCAAATGGCTTGAGTAAAAGAATCTGCTCTTTCCCGTTCTATTGCTGTTTGCGGCGATTTCATTTTGAAAAAATGATCATGATGAACAAAATATTAGGGAAAACTCGAAAAGTTAAGTACTATAGGACGAGAGGGATGGCAGGAGACAAAATCAACGAACGGTCAATGCACGGAAACGGTGGGCTCTCAAAATTATGAATCAAAAGTGCTTTTAAATATGTTGATGGCAACGGAATCAAATGGGAGCACAAAAGGGGGATAGGATCATTCGCAGACATTACAAATAAATCGGAACAACAATAATAATAATTTAAACTCTCAATCAGCATCACTTCCATTTCTGAATAAAAACACAGAAATCTTTTCGCTTCTATTCATATAACGCCGATTCACCTGAATGTCCACCAATAGAATGCTTGCCTCTCAAAAACAGCCACCTTTCATAGAATTAAAATGTCACTCATTTTCTACTTCATTTACAACGTTCCAGTATTTTCTTTTCCGACGTAGGCACATATGAACGGGTTCACGAACTGATTTCTAAGCAAGTGAAAAAAACCGATGACCACTAATTTTTTTTTAAATTACGGTGACCATGACTTACGGTTTCTTCTGCCTATTTCTTACGGTGTATCATCGATTTTAACGATTAAGATAAGCAGAGCTGTGATTCAAATGCAGAGAAGAAAGCGATCTTTTGTGGATGGGTGGTCTTGCCTGTTGCGTGTTAAGGCAGCACATAACCTCTGCTAATAGACTTTATTACAATAATGAAAAACCTTTCTAAAGAAACTGACGTTTACATTACAAAATCCTAGGCTAACCACAACAAACGATGGAAGTTCAAACGGATCGCTCCCTTCTGAATGCTCGTCATTGTCGAATGGGTGGCAAGAAAGCTTCACATTGGAACAACGCGATCGTTTCAAAACAATGTTGCTGAGAGAGAATTTAGGAGCAGAAACCGTCAAGCGATCGACTGGTGATATCATCCTAGAAGCTGAAAAAATCCAGAAAGAAGCCTCCAACGCAGCCAAAGCTCCAGTAAGGCTTCTTAAATGATTTCTTCAGGTTGCAAAAATTCTTCATTCTTTTTGAAACGATGCAAGTGGTTGTAGCACACCTTTTGGTCGTTGTTTCCGAAAGCACTTTCATGTTCACATCACACAACATTTCAATTTCAACACCGACACTTTACCGGATGACCTATATGTGTTACGTTACACACGACTCGTCTCATATTGTTCAAGACGTCAAAATCTTTCGAATGTTGCCCACCCACCCATAAGCTAAATTACTCGATTAACCAACCAGCTGTAGTAGAGACATTATGCTTAAAAAGCTGGCACAAGTTTCAAAGCTTTATTAACACAAGGACCAGTTAAGTATTTAATGACAGGACGCAAGTACCGATTCACACAAATTGAACAGTCATTAGCAATGGCAACTTTGCATTCAATATTTTGTCGCAAGTATAATCAACGTGCATCCGTCGAAAATCTCTCTGTATGGCGAAGGAATATTTTTGTTTCATAACCTACAACGACAGAATTTACCCTATTAGAACGTTTCCCGATAACGCTGCATTGAGAAGAAATCCACCACCGAACAACATGCTCTATATAGTTCTTAGTTATGATGCCCACTAGACACATTATTGTAAGAAATCGAAGTTTAGTTATTCCTAGTGTGAATTGGCGTTCCATGTTTTCCGCTTCACGAAGAGTACTCCCGTTTTTTCGGGAAAAGAATCCATTCGTTTCAAATGCTAAAATCAGGGGAGGCACCTGTTCAAGGCGCAGAACTGCAAGAGCAATTTTCTCGGGTAGATATACAACAACCATATTCATCTCTTGCATGTTACATCAGTGAAATGCACGACATCCGCACACCGTAATCAGGTGGCCGAGTGGTTAAGGCGATGGACCGCTAATCCATTGGGGTTTCCCCGCGTGAGTTTGAATCTCATCCTGATCGCACGTTTTGTTGACGGTCATCTCTGCCTCAGCTGCACTAGGGCACAATTCCCCCATTAACCCACGCGATCCCCCCACCCAACACACACAATAAAATGACCCAGTGGCAAACGCAAATCTCATGAAGGCTACTTGGCATAAAGGTTGGACGGTCTCATCAAGAGATCTACAACGTAGGTTTGTAGACCGCAATGGAAGAAACCGGCGAGCGTAAAGGTGTCATAAAGCTTTGTAGTCATAAACTTGCAGGTTCGACTTGTTAAAAAAGATGGAGATGCCGAGAGATGATGCATCGAGAAGCTCAAGCGTATTCAATGGCACCGTCGGGTGTACCCAGATCATCTCGATCTTACCGATACGCAGTCTCCTTTCTCCTCAATTCTCCTCTTTCATCGTTGCATTTTATGTTCGGCCCGATCATGAAATCATTTGCGAACTCTAACTCTGCCCCGCTATTTTAATTCACCATAACAACACACGCCACGTACTGGGCGGAAAATATGGTGCACATCTAGTAAAAAATAGAAACTCCTGGCTGAGTCCATCACTCTTCCTTTAAGAAGCTTTGTACTCCACATTTCTTTAATTTGTATGCTCAAAAACCGTCGGGTTACTTGCTTTGAAATATACTTCCCACATTTGACATATCACATAAAGAACCCACGACATTTAGTTGGACGTAAGCAAGCAAACGATATTCCAGTATTTAACCAAAAAAGCAGAATAAATGAGTCCTAAAAAGAGCACGACAGAAGAACTTCATGAAAAAATAGAAGCTTCATCCTCTCGAACTCCGAAAAATAAAAACCTTGTCCGTATTTCAGAACATACGACATATTCCACCTTCGCCTTTTCCTAAGACACGAACAACGACCTGTATTTCCCTTCCAGCCATAAACGTATGCCAGTGGGTAAGATTGCGGTGGAGAAAAAATACCTGCTGCAAACAATCACACTCGTTCGTCCGCTAACATCTGCAACGTTCTCGTTTTCCTTCAAACACAATTTCCCCTTAGGGCAAAAAATCTTGCATAACTAGCCACGAATCACTGCCAGTAAAATCTCTCTCTCCTTCTCTTCATGATTGCAGCCCTTGTCGGTTAGTTCAGTTATGACGGAACAGCAAAGACTCCCTTCGTCTTCGTATCGATCAAATCGAAAGAGTGGCCTTTGCTCACGACATCTCTAGCAACAAATAAATTTATTCTATGAGTTCGCCACTGTATTAGAATCTGATCAAATAAAACAATTGCATAAGTTACGCAAATTTGTAAATGTGTAATAATTACAGGTGTGAAGTTCTGAACGCAACACGACTGAAATAATATATCGTAGGCTGAAAAAAAAATACCACTCAGAGCAATTTGTTGAGAGGGTTCATTAGTTCGACACTAAAAAGAAAGGCAAATACATATTGTTTAAAATGTATATATCAGTAAATGCTTTTGAACCAATATAGGAAATAGCCAACACAGTATTTTTGTTACTGTGTTCTAGGAAACCTTTCATTTGCACAAATTTCCCCACCGCTCAAGCATATGCACACATTCTACTCATCTAGAGAAGACAACAATCAAACAAAACTGGATTATTTTCAACTCATATTATTGTTTTTTCATGAAGTTTTTGGTAGAAGAAGCCTGGTGCAGCCATTTCAGAGGACAGCATTCTGAAAACTGGAGATGAAAAGTTCAGCCACGGATCAATAAGAACCATTATGTATAAACATAATAAGATTTGCTTGCTAGCAATATTACGGTTCGTTCCACACCCTTAAAAAATCAGCTCAAATCAACCGCAAACAACAACCATCACTATCCTTCCGCTTTTAATCCTCTTTCCCCTTCTTCTACCGAGCATAAAAATCATAGCGTATAAAATGGCACAGTCGGTCGCCCTAACAACAATACCTCTCCTCTAAAGAGGGAAGCTTGCCACAAATGCAATGATTCCATACAAGAGGAGAGAGCTACCTGAAGTTATATGACGCTTCATCAGTATCAGATTTCGCCTCATCAATAGCCTCACATACAATTCCCCTCCTAAGCCTCGCCTTTTGATAATGACGCCTGGGACGTCTTTGGTGCATTTTTCGTTACCTTGTTCGTTTTTCCCTGTTCCACCGATGCCGATTTCACTACAACTTCGGTGTCTGTTTTCTTGCGTCCAACAAAGTCCGTTACACTAGGTCGATTGTTGGGATCGAATGGACTTGGTAGAACCAAGCCTGAAAATTGGATTTCATTTACTACGGTCATGTTCATCAAAAGTGAATACGGCCGTGCCGTTGGAATAATGCGTTAAAAAAACAGATGAAAGATGGGCAAGCTTTTGAACAACCGGAAGAATACGAAGTAAACAACAAATGTAATAATGTGTTAACTTGAAAAGAAAAATGCTAGTACAAACTTCTTCAGCTTCACAGTGCAAAACCGATCCCTCCCGTTATTTTCCTTTTCCCTCCTTTTCTGTCTATTTCGGATTACATACGACGGTCTCTATGGTCACATAGAATTTTTGAACTTTTCATGCATTCACCACGACCTTTCATCTTTTCAGATTGATTTTCATAAAACCTTGCCAACCAATCCCCTTCAATTTTTCTCAGAAGTAATGGACATTGTGTTATTCGACGATCAAACAAGAACAACTTTCTGTTATGCCCGCATTATCCTGTCACATATTTAAAACACTGGTCCCTACCCTGCTCCACTACATGATTCCGGAATGATTAGCCTTGTGCTTTTCTTTCATATTTTTCCATCACAACCATGGGAACAAAAAACATTTAGAAAGACTACTGATCCAGCAAAACGAGATGGGATCCAGTATCGAGACGCACTTTCTCTCTCCGCGAATAAAGGTGCAGATGCTAAGCTCACAATTTGCTTTTTTCTATATTCACTGCTCCCAAGTTGAATTTCAACTTGTCCCCCCACTTGGCAAGTGATCTCTTTCCACAACTCACCTGATTTCGCTTCGAAAAATGTATAACTCAGAAGAATACTATCCAAATATTCCAAAGCTGGGTCATTTGCATAGTCTGGATCAATATAAAAGAATACTGGCAAATCGACTCTTTCACCCGGATTCAGAATTTGTTCTTCGAAACAAAAACATTGTATCTTGTTAAAATAGTATGCTGCCTGAAACTAGGCATTTAGCATCATTAGTTGCATTGAAACAAAGAAAACATATGCTAACCAGTATAGAGTGCACACTAAATGACGCCACTGCCAATTTATCATCATTTGCGCTCACCTGAACGCCCATAAACTTTTCAATAAAATAATGATACGGCCGTATCTCAGAACCGCCATGGTGTTCTTTATGGAAATTGAAGAATATATCGGTGAAAATAGATAGTCTCAAAATATCGAGAAAATAATTCATAAATTAAGATAAGAAAACATCGCATCCACGCTCAAACGAACTCCGCCAACATATTTCATGACGAAAACATGCAGAACGAAACGATCTAACTTTCCAGCATCTATGTAATCTTTCTACGAAGGCTGTATACAACACCCGAAAAGGCCCGCAATTCTTGAATTCAATCAACCAACCAGTAGCCGATTACACCAATTATCGATCACCAACTGACCAACAGCTAACTGCCCCTGGCGGTGCACCGGCAAGGCCAAGCAACCAACTAAACGATCAATTTCAACTGTTTCGCCCCATAGTCCAAAACTTGAGCATATCAATTAACGAAGGAGAATCAGTAAGGATCAAAACGAAAATGCATACCTGGAAAGGAGTCAGATTGTAGCTACTGATACCGACAATCGGCCTATCTGTTGGATTGTAAGCCGTATAAAAGGCAAGCGCTGTCTCTCCCGGGTGAACATATATCTCGTGTTGAAGTGGCTTAAACTGCCATCGCATAGATGATGGGATATCAGCGTTGAATTGCACTCGAATCAGCCGATCCTCCACTTTTTCCATATTCGCTATCCTCTCGAAATCTTTCGCAATCTAGACTCATTATCCGACATTCAATAAAGCACCACTCCTTGATTTGTCTTATTATCTTGGATAAAATTACTGTCCCATTCTCCCTCCTTGTTCGTTGATCTTGCGATCTTGAATAAACCACCATCCTTCTGCACACCCTCCTCTAGGTCCAATGTGCAACGTACAAGTTCTTCCGCCTCCCTCCCCCTCCTCTTACTCCATCCTCTTTTGACCCTTTTCTGACTTATCACATATCTGAATAACCTACTTTGTTTCCTCACAGTCTACTGCGTGCAAACTTTAACAGGCCTCTTCTATCCCATACATTTCGCCGCAACGGTTTTTATCTGAATAAAAATTTTCTTCTTAGCGTTTATTCATCTTGCCTTTCTTCCCATCTTGAAGAAACCTCTCCTCTCATTCCCCATGGGCTACGAAGTTTATAAAACAATCAGTGGGATACTATTCTATAGAAGAAAGAGATAACGAAGAGGCGTTGCTCGATGAGCACATGTCCCACATTTTCGGGAATCGGAACGTTAGGCAAGCAAAAAAAAACATATCTAGAAACAGCAGTTGTGGAAATAAAGAAAAACTAAAAATGACTAGCCTGTGTAAGACCACCAAACGATGTCTTCTCACAGAAGATCCGATAAGCGGGAACTGCTGCGAATGTTACACCGACAGCGACCACACCAATACTCACAATGTAGTACATAGAATCACGACTGCGACTCGTCCCTTGTGAACGCCACATCAATGTACGCACCAATGAGGCATGTGTTCGCGATCGGAATGGTGGCATGCGTAAAGAATGACAACTTATGCCACGAAAAATCGACCACATCTGCCCACCTCTGTAGGAAAGTTGGTTTACCTCTAACCGTTGCACATGAAGAAATCACTTCAGAACAGGTTAATTACATCGATAAGCGGTAAAACAGGAATATCTGATAGAAAGGAAGACTGACAAAATATGCACCCTTTGCAATATCACGAATCAGATCGACCGACTGAACCAACATACAGAAGAACAACGAAACAATGTGATATACTTTTCCTTAAAATACGCATAAATAAATTCTATATTTGCCTTACAACGAGGAAATCAAGCGATGATATAACTCACCACTGCGGATACGAATTCAACCCGATCAACATAACCATCAGAACCACCTAAGAAGCTCTGTAGACAGAACAATGCTTAATTTATGCAACCGATAATACTATCCTAGTACATTTCACGGATCGAAAAATACGACGATGATCTAACACATCTCCTTCTCCA
>JAAVTS010001198.1:34202-55475 GCA_022845575.1 Baylisascaris ailuri
TCTCCTGAGGAAACTTGCGCTGTACTGGTGAAGAGCACACGTTTCACGAGAAGTAAAGGATAAAGGTTACAAACTATGCAAGTCGAAATGGGGGTGGGAGGAGGGGAAGGAGTGGGGCTTCACATGACGCTGGTGATTTTTCTGTGCCTTAATATGGAAAATGAGATCGAAACAACTATTTATACCATTCAAAAGTATTCAGTTCGATGCATAGGAGGTTTGGAGATAGACTGATATTCCGAACACTCGAGGTAATATAGAACTTATTCATTGTGAGGGATTTTTGATCGAATGTAAGGAGTTTGCGATATCAACTATGGATATATCACGTTTTAAATGAATCACAAAAGGTTGCTAGGTGAAATACTGGAATATTGCTATCGAACGCACAAGTTAACGGAAACGTAGAGGTTTTCAACGGTGACGACTCTGAACTTGCTACGAGCCTTTTCGCCCTTATCATGCGTAGTTAAATACCCATGGTAAGCAACGCGCAGTAGAAGCACAACTATTGGATGTGCTGGTGTAAATTACGCCATACAACACTATATCGAATCTGGAACTCTAAGTATAGCGTAAGTACAGTAGCGTGACTTTTGAAATGTAAAAGTACGGTGTTATATCATTTCTGAGATTGAATTGCGAACACTGTATGATAGCAAAGGAATTGATATTTTGGCAACGCTATTCTTAACACATCACATAACATAATCATCACCCTTTGAAATATTCTACAATAAATATTTCGAAGTTAAGAAAAACGTAAGCATCTTAGCAATCACTGAAGTTCAGTGATTAGTACAATTACAAAAACTTTCTTGCTTATTAATTTAACGGAAGCAAAATACTCACTTCTCAAACGCTTTAAGGCACGTTTTTTCATCTCACGTTTTTTCCTCGTTATGCCAACACCTTTTTGAATGCGATATTTGCGTAATTGTGGTTTCGCTATAAATTGCACGGCAAAAAGCACAACACAGAACGCAAATAATTCGAACGCTTCGATCACGCACAAGATGAGTGTAGCTGTCCTTTGCCAGCTGAAACGGTTATGCATAGCCAATGTTTGTAATCATGCATGCACAAAAAATGGCACCTTTCCTCCGTATTTGCATATACCTATAACTTTGTCCGTGTGTCCACATTACTGTTCGTTTATATGCCAAAATTGTATTCAGTTAGCTGAACTACTCCTAACTACCGTATTAATCAAATTTTCTGCATATTCAGCAAAAACTTCATCAGCGACCACTGATTTACTCATTTAGCCGTTTATGAAACTTACACATTTTGCAGAATTACATACGAGGCAGTTTTCTCATAAAAAACACCAACATTGAGATAAAACATTTTTCTTGTCGTTCCAGTGCCGTTTTTCTGGGCAATAGTAAACAGTAAGAGATAAAATAATTACGATCGATCAATTTCGATCGATAATTGCTGAAGTTACTTAATATGCTATTGGTTTCATAACTTATTGATAACAAAAATTTCATATTAATAATAATTGGATAAAATTTTATAGATTGGAAGCGATAAAATGACCACTAACTGTCAATGAGGCATTAAAATCTCTAGTGCTGTAAAAGCGTAAAATTCTTTCTTCCTAAGATAAACACTGCGCGATAATATTTGATAGTTCGATAGAATCAACAAAAGACGCATATTAAAAATTAAACTCCTTTATGAATGTACAAGCCACTTCTATTTGTCTCAAATATTCCGCACACTTCCTACTACTAGTAAATGATATTGAATTTCTCCGAATATTCTGCTCTCTATAAAGAAGTTCACTTTAATACGTCCCTATTTCGTATTATACGCATCAATCGAAAGTTAACCATGGCATATTTATCTATTTCATTCATCGAATATGCATTTATTGGTAAGCTTAAATATCACTTTATAAATAAGCATTTACGGTTCTCTTGATAATTTACTTACGCAGGGCATTGCATATCCCACAGATCATCCGATTTCTTCAATTCATCCCCTATAACAGAAACAAAATATGCACAACAATGTGAAATAAAATTGTTGTAATTAAGAATGTATTACGTGAGTGAACAAGAACCGTAGCAATCTTCCAAATCGTTCGCTGTTGCTGTGCTAAATACACATATTAATCACATCGATGGACAAAATGTCCGATTTGCAAAGAGCGGAAATCAAACTTCAAGCGAGTGGTGCAATGTTTGTCAAATACTGCAAGCACTGTAGAGTGACTTATATGAAATCATGCAGTAACTAGGTTATATAGCGGAATAATTTGTTCGATTAATTTACATAGTTCTTGAGCTAGTAGTTAACTTACTCTCAGTTGATCCTTGATATGCTAATTGAGTCAAAATTTTGACCTACCTTTTGGGAGCCGAATTTCTTCTGCTGGAGGCGGTTCGTCATCATATTCTGGTGCATTCCTGTATTTTTCAAATAGCTCTGCTCTGCAATAATGCATGAAGCAAATTTTCAATTCAATAAACTGTACAACATATCAAGGAAGAAATAAAGTGGCACATTAAGCGCTGATAAACCGGGCGAAATATCTCCTCTTTCATTGTGCGGGTTGAATGTTGTTGCCAGCAGAGTAGATTGGAAAAAGCTGCAATGTTCTATGTGGTCACTTTAGATTTCAGGATGCATTTGAAGAAATTCATTGTTTATTAGTGTTGCAATTGACCTAAGTGACAAGAGCGGCAAAAGGTGCGGGGTTGGTTGTTTGATAATTTTGCATTTTTTGCATCAAGAGTAGGCTCTTCGACACATAACTAGGAATGAACACTTAATGACCTTTCACGAGATAAAGGCATCTCTAGGGTCAGTGCTTTTATCTCTGAAATATGAACAACGCTTGCAGTTCAAGCGAATCGACTTGCCCACTGTTCAAAATAGCGATGTTCAAAACTCAACGTAAAAAAGCATGAATCCTTCATTCGCTCAAAAAACACTTTACCAAAAGAGTGCGCAAGACGACGGTGAAATGGAGAGGAGTGCGAGCAATGCAACACAAAATGGACTATTTTGGGAGAAAGAGACGGAAAAGTAATATTCTCATTTGGCTTTTTCGCTCTTCTGATTGTCAATATAAAGAATAGTTGACAAGCCGATTTGCGTCTTCTGTGATGAAAAGTTTTAGAGAGATTCCGGGAGAAAAGTGAATGATATCTGTTCTCCTCTTACCCTTGACTACTTCTATCGACATACTCAAGGCTCGTCGCGAAAAATGCCAAATTCTTATGCCTCGAAACAGTCCTATAAAATTTTTTTTCCATCACGTTATTGAAATCACAGTCACAATTCGTTACTTCATCAACAAACTAAATTTAAAAAAAAGTTTTTTACTACATTTAATTTCTAATCATTGACAATATTTTTGTTGTGCCCATATTATAAGCATCCGAGTATTCTATGTAACAGCTGTTTTTGTTGTGCCCATATTATAAACATCCGAGTATTCTATGTAACAGCTGTTTTTGTTGTGCCCATATTATAAGCATCCGAGTATTCTATATAACAGCTATTTTTGTTGTGCCCATATTATAAGCATCCGAGTATTCTATATAACAGCTATTTTTGTTGTGCCCATATTATAACCATCCGAGTATTCTATATAACAGCTATTTTTGTTGTGCCCATATTATAACCATCCGAGTATTCTATATAACAGCTATAGTCTACGCCGCCCGTCGAAATAGTGTTTCACGTCTCATGTACTGAAGAAAATGGTATGCGAATGGGCTTAACGCTAGAGAGAGAAATAATGTCGCTCTTTAATATCTCCTAAGACCCCCAGAATGTGTTGCTCGTTTTATAAGTCAATTAAACGCTCGACTGAGTTTCGCCGGATTCGTTAACTAACGCTTCGACAGAATAAATTCTCGAGGTCATTGAAGCTTTTGTTGATATAAGCGTTAATCTTGTAGATCAACGCGTGCAGAAAATTACGTTGGTGAACTTGACTTAGAAATGACTACTAATTAATTGTAGCATTTCAAATAAATTTAAAAAAAAAAAGGTGCTAGGGAGCTACTCTTCAATGCTGAGTGCTTGAAAATGCACTGTTTTGATCAATTGTGGAAAACTTATATGCTTTTTACTGAGAATCTTACTTAAAACCAACCGTGACGTCTCCGTTTCGCATATCAAAAATTCAGGAGGATCGTTAATCCTAAAAAATTGGGAAGTTTTTTTCACATTCTGCTTTTTCATTTTTTTCACAACTTTTCACACTTCGAAATTTCCACCATTTTCATATCTTTAACTGATTATTACATATCTCGGTTGTTAAAAATTGTCGGTCTTTGTCAAAAAATCTTTCAGATAACCTATGATTGCATAAACTGAATGTAAGAAACATTGTAAGATTAATAGAAAGAGCCTAAGTAAAGGTTTGCTCCTCCATCCATAAGGATTAGCTAATCGCAACTAGACGTTTACAATATGCGTCATAAAAGTGCTCTAAAAAATAGACTGAGATCGATGGGCTAAAGCAAATTTTCGACTAAAGTTGTTAAATTTGTCACTGAAGCCACGAGAAAATTTCAGAAAGCTGGCCGGCTGTAGCTGAATAGTACCATCGTAATTTACTAGGGGATTCATTCTAGTCAAACCTAATGTTGATTTAACCTCTTCAACCTCTGAACGTGCGAATTTAAAGGTTTATAATCAGGATCAACTGAAATCCTCCTAAATAAGTAAAAATACAATATTTGATTCGATAAGACTTACATCCAAGCGATCAACGGTCCAGCCCATGAAATCAACCGTGGTTTCTCCCACTCTTCAATCGATGCATTAAAGCATGGGATTTCAAAATTATTTGGCAGATGTTCATTCTGACATAAATAAACATTGGAATTCGCTAAGCGCATCAACAAATCTTTACCATCCTTTAGAAAGAGGAAATCGGGTCTCCTCTCGCACTAAAAATTTTATTCGATTGCTTAACAGACGCTTAGAATGAAACGTTGTCAGTGCCGAGCTGGCTTTATCCTCAATTAACAACTACCGTTGAGAGTTTCCATTTCACACTGCACTAATCCCTTGGAGTTATTTTGTATTAGTACTCTACTGAATGAACTAATTATTGGCAACCGACCTAAACGTCTTTCGCGATCTTTCAGTCGTCAACTCAATCGCTCGGTGACAATCACTAGAACAAACCAACTGATGGACGGAAGCGCAACCTTTGTTTCTTTCTTGGAATGACCAATCCCATTTCAAAGGATGTCGTGCAACAGCTAGTATTCCCTTACCACCTCTACTCGAAAATCATTTAAAAGCAACTAGTTTCAAAATAAACAAATGCCGAAAGGAAGATCAATTTATTACCCAGATATGTATTTCACGATCATCCACTTGTCTAGCAACACTGTTGGGACCATTACCATTTCGATATGGAAACTGATTGGTATATGTGCTTTCCGTCATCGGTGGAACTACGGAAACTTATGAAACTGAAGACTACGTTTGCTTTGCTTAACAAGTGGGTGAGCACTGTAAATATAATAGATGCAAACTGAGTACTATAAATATGGTAGATCAACCAACAGTAATTCAATTGCTTAGTTGAATATTGGCGTAGTATATAGCTCAAAATATAACTGAAAAGTATATGCAATGTATTAAGCGGAGATAATTATTCGAAAACATTTCGCCGCCGAATTGCAGGCGCTTACAATTGTTCAAATTTGTCTTCTCAGAGCTCAAGTAATTCAATGCTTCCCTATTTGTACTAAACATTACCGAAAAAAGTTTGTTAAAAAAGTGAGTTTCCATGATTGAAAACTGAAAATTCCCGTAACGAAAATGAGGGTAGTGAGAATGAAAGATCGAAAAAATTCATATGATTAGCATTTGAGAGAAATCGAGAAAGAAAAAAGAATAAAATCGAAAAACTTGTACTCACAAGATTTGAATAGCTACTGATGCTTGCTTTTTCCTGAAAAATGCAAAAGAAATTTATCGAGAAAAAACTGATATCGTTTGTGAAAATTTTTCAAAAGAACTCGAATCCATTGTGAAAAAAACCTTAGAAAATATAAGTGCAAAAAAGCTCGATCAGTCGCATACACTTCGATCAGAACAGAATTAATATATAATTTTGATAATCGGAGCGTCGATAATAAATAACTAAAACATTTAAAAATCCTGTTTCAGGATTGAATACAGTATACCTCTACAGCGCATTTCGAGGCTGGATTTGGTGCAATGATTTATGAATTTCGTAACATATGATAATTTCTAAAGATGTCAATTATGGTGATCGATTTATTGTAAAAAAACGTAACAAGCGGAAATAAGATTTTCTCATTAAGCTCCCAGCAGTCCAGCAAAGGTGATCTGCTTATGGTCAGAGCGCTTCTGGTTTTAATATAGCGCAATAACTTACCTTGAATAGTAATTTCCAATTCCCTCCATAGAACTGAAAAAAAAAACGATTGAGTACTTCAAAACTTCTCAGATCCTCTCTGCACACCCATTAAATCAATTATGCAAAATACTTGGGAAGAAAAGCAAGTTTCGAGAAGTCATACGGTGTTTTCAATCATGCATCCAGAAACAGGTTATTGGGATGCGGCTAAGACCAGACATGAAACATAGACAACTAAGACCAATCAGAAACACTTCTGAAAATTTTAAAAGATTTCTGATTCCTCCTTAGAAACGTCGATGCCGAAAAAAGGAAGAACAAAGCAAATCTCTACTGATGTTCTTGATATCTTTGGATTGAGATATCGCATGCAACAAATTAAGCATCCATAATTATCATGAGATTTGTGAAAATTGCTATAAAAATGCGCCTCAACGAACATTCAAGTAGTGAAGACATTTCCCAGCAGATCCGAATGAAATGTCGATATTTTATTATGTGAATCCAATTTCAATTCCTAGTTTTAAGCACAAAACCGCTATTATATTCAATTCTGAAAGGCCGCTGAGTAATGAAGTTGTTTATGAAATACCCTTAATACCTTATGCAGTATCCATCATTGGAAGTCTTTTCTGTAAAAATTGCAATTTGCACTTTTCTACAGTATTATGTTTCTGCATACGCTAAGAAAACAAACGAAACAAAAGGCCGATATTTCTTGGTTAATGGCAATACAACTAACCTTATAAATGGGAAAATTCAACCACGGCTCCATATCGTTCGTCAACCAATTGACAACACCAACCGTGATATTGCATTCATGCTTGCCGCTTTTTTTTATATCAAGTACACAATAGAGTTTATATCCTCTTACGTAACACTAAACATATTCCTCCTTCTATGATTTGGCCATAAATTAAAAATAAATATCTCTACAGTCAAAATCTTTCAAATTTATCTTTCAACAATATAGAAGATATCTCTTGTTTCGTTTTTCAGAGGTTTTTGAGGTGCTCTTTCTAAAAAAAAATTGTTCGTATTTATATGGGAATTCTCGAATAGAATTAAAAAGCGAGGGTGTTTCACCATGATATAATGAATTGTTGATTGCTACCAGATTGGAGGCGAAACAGCAATAGAATGAGGATTTCCTAATGGTCTTCTTTTTCATAGCACTATTAGTTATGAAAATTTAGCACATTTCTGCAGTGGTAATAGTACTTGCTAAATAAGAAAAGAATTATAGAAAAGCCGCATATAGGTACCCAGGCATGCCGCTGACAGATGATATGTGTATACGCCCAAACAATCCTCTCGCAATGGGAATTATGGAGGCATTTTTTGCGATATATAAAAACATGGGTAACATGCTGAAAGATAATTTTGTCCACAGCATGAGCATGCAAATTCCGATAACGATTTCAAAGTTGAAAGCTAAATTTTGCTTTTGAATATTTGCAGTGGAAACAGTGAATTAAAATCGTGCTCGGTCAACGAATAGTTACCAGATCAGAGTTGGAGCGAATTTCGGGCCTAAACTCACGACCATCAGACTTGAACTCCTCTTCTCTCAGAAGTTCTGTCCACGTTTCACTATAAATAAAATTTCATAGGGAATTTGACAGCAGAAAGAAAAGAGTAAAAAAACTGGCAAAACAGACTATATTGTTTACAAAAAGTTCAGTGAAACCAGTTCATTTTATCTAGAAACATGCATAAAGTTCTAAATTTCCAGCACATACTTCGATTCAAGTAGAACTTATATTGAATTTATCATTACTACTCGTAATAGAAGTGATTCAGTAACAAAGAATAAACGAAGCGTTAGAATTAATTCATCGTATATTTTTGACAAAGTATCATATTTTACTAGCTGATAGCACCTAGAGTAGATTTTTTTCTTAAGATTTAGCGAAAAAAAATTTTTTTTTGACTCAGAAACAATGTCTCGAGACTTATAAATAAGAAAATTACTGTTCGATATGCAGAACTCCCCTTAAAAAATGTCACCTTTGAAAAGAAGACTACTGCAGAGAAAATGAGCTAACACAAATCCTAAACTGTAAGAACTTCTTGAAGAGAAAGCAGTCGGTCTTTCATATATCTGTTTAAAAAAATATTCAGATCTGTTTTGTACTTACAACATAATCCAGATAGCAAATTTCAGCTAATTATATGAGCTTTTCGATGAAATTTTAGCCATTAATTTTATTTCTAAACCACATTGAGACAACTTTGCCGCTTTTATTACTATTCACTTTCGAGAAGCCAAAAATTGGATTCGAAATGAAATCCGTTTCCGCTAATTGCCTCATGACAACAAACCAATAGCAGCTTCTTTTAAAGAATATGAGGGAAAAGCATTACTGAATCTGAACCTAAAAGCACTTAAAAAAGAAAAGTGTAAAAAATATATCATCACTTACGACGCATCAATTTCCACTTTTTTAGCGAAGTAGTGAAGTGCATTTTCTGAAGCAACATAAGAAACAACAATGATATGTGAGTGTGCAAAAAACATTCGTATATCTTTTCCTTTACTACAGTTTCCTGCAATGAGAAGAATAATAAAATGAATGCTAATACATGCAACATATGAATAAAAATTTTCACAGTAAAAAAAATTTTCGACACCATTTCACTCGTAAGAGAGTAAAAAATATTTCATAGCAAAACTAAAGCAATGGTGATGCTTTTATGGTCACTCAGCAATAGCTAATAACAATGATCACTTTTTTCCACTTACTTAATTTCAATTTCGTTTGAATTCGTCTAGCCTATTAGTGGCAGCATAATATGCAAAAGCTGGCATAGAATAACATCCGAACTTCCAAAGTTAATGAGGGGAAGGAAGGTATCGAAAACCGACGGATGTCAGTTCAGCAAAGCCCCACTTTCATGAAGGATTTTGCACAGATTCATTTAAATTCCTATTCAGTTTTTCCGCTTTCCGTTGAATGAGTGGAAAAAGCAAGCAAATAAACTACCAAATGAATAAATAAATGAACGAATAAATAAATAAATAAATAAATAAATAAATAAACAACACAGAAAAGAAATTCCCTAAATTGCATTGAACATGATTTCAGAGCATTCTGGGTAGACAATTTAATGTGGAAATTATATTGTAAGCAAAAACTGAAAAATACTTTCTCTAAAAAACATTCTAGCTAATTGAGAATAGTCGCAGTGTGAATTGATGAGTCCCACTTGTATAAGTGAAAATGTTGGGAAGGCTAAATATAGAGAACAAATAGGAAGAACAACGATGTCTCATAAAGCTGCAGACCATTAGAGCTGGATACATTGTCTATAGAAATGCAGCTATCAACTTGCACATATTACCTATTAAGTTGCAAGGAAAAGTGTAGGGATTGCGTGTAAAGCTAAAAGGGTTCCATATGAGGATCTACAGATTTCCAGAAAAAAACTGATACAGATTTCCTGTAAGACCTTGAGAACTTTTTATAAATCTGCAGAGGAAAGAATTCTTTATTCGATCTAATAATCGCTTTTGAGTTTTTTCCACGAAGGAAGTGTCAAACAGGAGTTATTTTTTTTAATGCATAAAATACACAGAAAAAGAACCATATCCAGTCCATATCGAATTTGGATCCATGTCGGGATTAAAATCGACGAAGATAGCACAATTTCTAATTCCAAAAAAGAAACCACGTTTCGATCTAAAAAGTTCAAACTTCTAATCTTTTTGGCAAGGATTAAATCCTTTTTAAGTGCTATATTGAAAATGGATCATGATTATCCAAAACATATATTTGTCAAAAATTGTGATCAGATCCTGAGTATAATATCACTACTGTGGTGGGTCTATTTTGTTGAAGAGGTAATCATTGATGATGATATTCTTAAAAGCTGGGCTAAGCAAATATGCAGATAACGAATAATTGGAAAATATGTAAGCTTTCCACACTCATCGCGTGAGCTGAGTTAAGTATCTATCATTTAAACTGTTATGATAAAAAAACTCTAAGGGAAGGATGTATTTATATGCTGTATTTGTATATTCACTACCTTTGTGAATATCTCATTAATTAAACGCCTTCTATTCTTCTCTATAAAGCATCTCTGGCAACGACTATGATGTGGAATTATTGAGCTGATAATCAGCCCAAATAGATGATAAACTTTCATCATGAATCTGATATATCCTGCTATGAAAGAAGCGTTTAAGTGACCGCAAATAAGAGGGAGAAAATGGGAGGAGTGAAATTAGGGATTAATGGCTTGAATCCCTCATCCACCATCTTTGGACCCTCTTGGAGTGCTAACAGTCCCATTGCGCCACTTTTGGCAAAATAAATAATTTCTCCCTTTGTTATTTCTTGAGTTCAATAATACGTTGATGATTTCCGATCAGGTCAATGCGACATACCGTGTAATTGATGGATCAACCCGTTCAGTTCTCTTCAAAACGAGTAACGCGTCATAAGATGCAGTACTTAAGTAAACTGCATGTTTAATGCTGAAAATTTCCAAATTGTTTATTTCTCTTCAACAAGTCGTAAGAGAAGCTTGTTAAAGAAGAATGTGAAGGAGTGCACTCTGAGAATTTCCAAAATGTGCCCCCCCCCCCCTCCAGCCCACGGACTTTCCATTAAAATGTGGCCTTTAAAATTGCACTTTGGTTTTCAGGAAAGCTTCAGTCATATCAGTAAAAAAGCGATATCAATAAGAGATCCAACTACAGCGATGCAATGATGGTGAGAAAGAAACGAGTTGAAAAAACAGAAAAGACAAAAAACAACTTTTACCTTCCATATAACACTCCACTTTCGTAACTGAAAATATTCCTTCTGTTTGAAACAACAATTTGCGAAAGAATCAATCCAAGTCACCATCCACAGTATGTCAGTAACCTCCATCATTCATTCTGCTTATGCGAAAAAAAAAAGGAAACTGCGACATCCCTCGCAACATTTTTATGTCATTCAACGTTGGTAGGTAAATTTTGGGTAATCGAATGGACGGTCTGAGTGATGGATAGAATGCTGAAGTGCTGCGCTACATATTGAAATGCAGAAAATTGTGCAGTACCCCAAAAAAAAGATATATTATTTTGCAAAAAAAAAAAGAAAAAAACTTGCACTTTGTAGCCATAGATTGCAACATTTTAAACTTTTAATCAAACTTTTTTTTTCCAGATCTTCAACTCATTTCATACCACTACTATTTAAATGGAATACGAAAAAAATTAGCTAGTTAAAAAAACTTTGTCTATGGTTTTATTTATGATTTCATATATCGTTTCAGTGAATTTATCGGCTTCAACTCAATAAAGGATCCATATGATTTGCTTTTTGAGATTGGAATTATAATCAATTTCCAGAATAAATACTCACTAATGAGCTATAGTTAAGTTTATCGAGCTTTTTGCACTTTATTGCACAATACTGATCGTTCAACTTACACAAATGTTCCTTTATCATTGAAAAGTTGTGTTTGCTCATTTATTTTAGCAGTTATACGTAGACCAGTGAACGTATTCGTTATCATCCGCGGTGAATTTTCCATCTTTGAAAGTAAGGATCATTCATAGGAAGATAGCATTTATATATTTCTTTTGCTTTCATTAGAAAATCTTCGAACAGAAATAAAAATTTTAGTAGCTTTTGATCATTAAACATTTGTACAGTTTTTGAATAATTATGATTGATAGATATTTTTGAGGAACAACGATAGACTTGAAGTGACAATAGTTTGACATTATACGATAAAGTAAGTTTTACAGTAGGTGAAGTTGATTTACGGTACGACTATTTTTACGATATCAAGTTGAAGTTTTACGGTACGACTTTAAAATCTCAAACGCTCATCACCACTCTGATATATATCAATGGTTTTCAATTATGCATTTCTTGGCCCTATTTTATAGTTGGGAAATTACTTCTCTACAACGACTTCATCAGTGAAATCATCTCTCAGTTACCAATGAACAAGTTTGTTGATAAGGGTAATAAAAAGGGAGGGAAAATTATTCAGCTCAGAGGACATTGTTTCAAGTGATTCAAAAAAGATATTGATATGAGGAACTAAATCGGAGGTTGGCTATTGTCCGCTTTCGTCTCATTTATTGCAATTAAATTGTTGGGCCATAGCATTCTTCAAGATTATCGAAGCAATTTTCTAAAGAGATGAGATACTTCTTTATAATAGTGTTTTAATTTGATATAGCGAACAAAATTTCGAGAGATACAAAAATCAGAATACCTTTATCGGTTCCATCATATTCACTCCGCTTAAAGATACTTTCCACGTCTCACTTTCATAATAAAGATAGAGGGTATCATGATGAAAATCCACAGCTTTCAAACCTTCGCCTTCATCATGAACTGACAACTTCGGAATCGTTTCAAAATCATGCAATCGGAGTGTAAATGCTCGCAAACGATCACTGAAGAAGTATTAATGAAGCTCGAACTGCTAGACGGGAACTTTTGAAGAACATGTGACCGCTTCAAAAAGGTCAACAATGAGAAATTCTCTAACGAGTCCGCAAAATTGTACAATTGATAATATTCCGTGCTTTTTAATAACGCTGTTGTCAAAATTGCCTGTATGCTCGACGTTTGCAACATCCGGGTATTAAAATGGTTTAGTTCACTACCCTTACACTTATAAATTCATAATTTGAAAAAAACCAATCATCGGTTAACTGAACCCATGATTGGAACAAAACTTTTAGTCGTCCAAAATACTCGCTTTAATGCCTCATCGCATTGAGCACATAAAATAGGAGCTACCTAGATTGCAATAGCTTAAAAGCCTGCGTTATCTGAAAGGCACATCACAATTTTAGGGAAGCATCTATCACGATTTTTACTGCTCATTTTATTCAAATTTTTTCCCATATTTTTTAATAACAATTTCAGGGAAGGAAGGACCAGCTTAGATCTTGACGTTGGACCTGAGATATAGGGAACAATTACTTCTTGCTCCAAAAGTCAACTTTGAAGTTTGGAATGCTTGATTAAAAAGATGCATTAAATTAACCTTGAAGTACGAAATGCTTTATAATAAACATCAGCAGCGTTTGCGAGAATTACGATTACTTCTTTGAAGTGCTGCGAGACAAGGAATACTCTTCCTTCATCTGTCCAATTCTTCCCTTTTGTGAAATCTAAACAGTTGACAGAACTCTTCCGGTTTAGCCTCTCTACCGTTTAGCGAAATTCTCACAAGTATATCTATTCGTAATGCAATTAAAAAATCGACTATGCGATTTCTTTCGCAGTAAAGAAGCGATTCTTTAATAGCAGTATTAATTGAAGATAGCGACACAGCATCAATTTTATGTGGTTACTGCATTGCAAAATATAACATAATTTCCTTCTCAAAGTCTTAGCAACTTACGACAATAGTATGTAGCATTGTACATAACTTTTCAGGCACATGACAGCAACTTCTTCTGCGGATTTTCGTTGGAGAATAGGTTTTCCTGCGGTAGTGACTAATTCTTTCTTCAGAACCAAGCTAATTCGTGGGTGGTTAAAAGGAAGAGAGAGATGAATATTATTGAACAGAAAATGCATTTAATTTTTATAATTATTCGAAAGTTTTCCGATAAAAAACATGTTCTTCGCATTTGCAATGCAAATTTCATGCTCAACACTAAGAATGATAGTGCTTACTTGGATTATTTTTTGCAAATAAGCCAGCAGTATTGTATACTTCGTCAAGCGTGGAAATATTTTCTTTTGTTGGGCACATAAATAGAACACCTTGACGAACGCCAACCACAACAGCGCCATTGAATATCGGATCATTAAGTGGATATGCTCGTCTACTAACTGCAGAAATTAACAAAATTAAAATTCGAAAGCATTTCTAACAGAAATGTTGAAAATTGACGAAAATATGGCATTCCTATAGTATACCTATGCGATATGTACAAAGTTGAAGGTACAAAAAATGGATTGAAGATTTGATTGAGTGGAAAAAGAGGTTTTGAGAAAAAAATGGCATAGAGATTTTAGTTGAAACTATTTTCATAGCGATATAACTGCATAACTAATTTGCGCAAATTTTGCACGCTTCTTTCATCAATATAAGCGAAGGTGACATTGAAAGCAAGGTGGTCATAATCACTTGTTGAACTTGACGACGAAAGCTATTCTTATAACAAATGTTATAGGTGTAGGAGGTATAGGTATAGGCATTAAAGGTTTAACGAAAGGTATAACAAAAGCTACCTGATAACAAAATAAAACAAAAAACAGCAATGACAATAACGAACAAAAGCTTTTCTGGAACATATCTCTATTAACGTTGACAGTAAAACTAGCAGACATTATAAAGATCTATCATTAAGATTGATAGCGAATTGTTCCTTTCCTTTTTAGAATTATTTCATTTTTATGGATTGAAATTAAAGGAACTAACTATTAGTTCCTTCGTAACAGGAATAATTAATGCAAAAGTGAGGTATTACTAGGATACGGTGCACTCGTTTCTGTATTACGGTATACGTCACGTAATCGTCTGTTGTATCGCCATAGAAGATGTATGTCGACATAGGGTATACCTTTAGAAAGGACGCACGCTTTTCTTTCTTTCAGCGTAGCAAACGCATATTGCCTAAAATTGATAAACATAATAGTAGGGGATTTCCAATGATGAAAAAAAGCAAGCTGGATCCAAATGCTCACTCATAAGCTCATTGATTGCACCTATTTGATACTAAACGATAAACTCAACTGGCAGAGTTGAGTGCAAAATTTGCTTTCAAATTATATTCTTTGTAATCATTGACTGGCTCGTCGAAAAGATTTTTTTTTTCATTTTAAATCTCATAAAGGAACGCTATTCTGCTCCCATGAGGCGCTGTATCTGCTCATAATTCTTTACTCGCGATTGAGTCGCTTTTCTTATCGCGTTGTTATTTTTTTCATTGTTTCTTATCTCATTCTAGAATCAATTTTCTTATCTCATTGTTGTTCCGACCCATTTCATTTGCGCATTTGCGCGACATTTGAGCTTTTTCATTTGAGGCGTTTGTTGTTCATACCATCTAAACAAAATGAAGGCTGGAAAGCTGAAAAGACGATTCTTTATGAGATCCCATATTATACACCATATCGCTGCCATCATGTTCGCTCTTTATATCCATTCAATGGCTCTTGAATGAAAAAATGATTCTTTTGTAGTTTAAGCCTATTATTGATATGGATGTTACGAATAGTAGGTTTAAAAATTTTTTTTGAAAAAATAGCCAAGACGAATGTTTTTGAAAGGTCGCATTTTTCTTCATCTGAATAATACATTCTGTCGTTCAAGCTAAACGGTTAACAAAAGCGCCGATTGAATTTTGCAGATGACAAACTATTCAACAGCACTAAACGAAGGATTGACGAAGTCTCGTAGAACATACCATTCCTTGCCTAAATTCTCTAGTCCACCATTTAATCTGAGGTCAGCGCCAGTGTTCCACAAACGAGATTCATCCGCGTATCGATAACCTCTCGGTCGTTCTATCGTTTTAAATCGTAACTCCATGTTGAACATCTTCCTGCCCTAAAAGATTCGTCAGATGTAGCCAAATTTTATTTATTGCCAAGTCTTTGCTTCGTAGGCGCGTACTTTAAACCGTAATTCCCAAATAATAAAACTTTTCGCATAAGAGGAATGAACGCACATGAACTAAGCTTAAGCAACATTTGATTAAAGAGTCTTGCAAAAAGGAATCGTAAGTTTGATAATTCAAAAAATATAAGCACACCAATTTGAAAAAAAAAAACATAATTAGCACAATTAACATGGTGCGACTTTTCGAGCTTGCTGACATAAAAATCGATGATACGTGATCACGGTTGGCAACAAAAAGGCTGATGGATCAGGAGGTGGATATATGAATTTAAAAGTCTTGTTTCAGGAAAAGCACTCTAACGCTAAATAAAGAATACCGAGGACAACCGTGTCGGGATGGTAGAAACGTTGGCGTGTACCTACGGCCGTCCGTCACGTCCGGTTCGCTGCTTAATTATGATGCAAAATTGGGATAGTACTCGCAGCGTCGAGATTACGAAACTAACCTGCTTGTTTTCATTTCGTATCACGGATCCCATAGATGACAGAAACTGGTACCTGTAGTGACATTATGTGGCTTCATAAGTCCGGCTTCCATACATCTATTGTCATATAGCCCTCCTTCCAATCCTTAGTTGATAATATTTCTCATCTGTTTTTCATTTTAAGTGAAGCCAATAGGTTTTAAAGAAAGCAGCATTTCGCAAATCTTTCACAGCAGTGATCAAACCTTACCATGCAAAGAAACTTACGGCTCAAGGTAACCATCATTCTAGGTCATATAGCGTTTTCTCTCTGTTTATATCTAAGAGAAAAAATGCAGGAAAAAATGCATTACTCATTACTGATTAGAAAAATGGTTACCTTAATTTTGAAAATGCACAAGAATGGCCACAATGGGAAACCGCCGTTCAAGCCTAGCTCATCGCTGTGTTTCACATAATATCGCATCCGTTCTGTATCGGCCACTGTGAACACTACCATCGTTTTGCTACCATTTATTTGACTTCTTCTATCCCCTTTGTAGAGAAATTCGGTGGATCGAGGAACACCTTGGTCATCAGCATTGTTTCTAAAGCGATAACGCCTCCGCAAAATGCGGTGCAGCATTCCATCACTTTCTGTATATATTATCTAAAGATGAGATTCTTTGATTTAGAATAAATTCAGTTCACCCGCACAAAAAATGTTCCGCTTTTTTCATACTGTAGAATGTTGAGTAACCGTTTCCTTCCACTCTCTCTACTCCTACAAAAAATCCTTTCCTCTAAACAGCCCGCCATTCAGTAAAGCAGGAACCTTATAAGTGATAAGGCTTATATTTGGCTCACATATTGAGCTTTTATCGCCTAGGACATAAGGCGCTTCATATCTGGCTACCAGGGAAACCATCAGTGCACTACTGCCTATGCTAGAGGGTAATAGAAGGGAGATGGTTGAATTACACATTGCCTTAAGCTGTTCACAGCTATTGCTGAAACTTCCCTCTCAACAGCGCTTTTATTGCTCCCACCTACATTGAACGCAATAGAAACTTTCTCTAGATGTGAGTCAGTCTTTTGTATTCATGAAAGATTGGAATTTTGTTATTTAAACTTTCCTATGAAAGAGCTGAGTTATGCTGGGATAAACCAAATCATTCCAAAATGCCGGAAAATTTTCCCTTTACAGAGTTGTTTAAAGCCTCATCTAGCGAGTCAGTTCAAAAGAAGTAGACTTAAGAGCATGAAGTGAATCATACGTATTAACCTCAAGCCGATGATCTTCAACATCTGTTTCGTCTTCTTCGCGTTGATGCAATGGATTAAGATGGTAGAACAATAGAGAATCAGGAGACAATCTGAAGTTTCAAAGAAATCCCTTCATGGCAACTTGAAAAGGCACACGCAATGTCGGCACAATCAGCTCGCATATTTAATCAACAATCATGGATCATGCTTTTTTATATAGTTTATCAACGTTCAAAGCGGTCGTTTTATTTCATCTCGCCTTTTCGTTTTTCCTTTTCAGTTCCTCCCACTGCTACCTATAAGGTGCCTGACAACCTTCTATGCTTTCTTTTATCCTGCTTACTACTTGCGCTCTCAACTGTAAATCTACAAAATATATTAGAGCAGCTGCTGTATGGCTAAACGCGCTGAGGGCGTTGAGCCATGACGCAGCAGCTGTGATATGCCATGCCTGTAATTCAACGTAGAATAACATGCACATTCTCGTCATCATAAGTGGAATGCAGAAGGGTTCAGCTTCCACAAATGGTACGAGATCACGACATTTTAAACGTATGACAGAGAGGACTAAATAGATAGGGTGAAGAAATCTAAGCAAAGGTTGATAAACTAGTTGAAAGGAGAAAGTCCACTTCTTTCAAGCTTCAAAATCTTCTTTTTTCTCTGCAATAGATATTTGGCAAATGACGATGTAAATGGGGAATACAGCACTTAGAGATTCAAACAAGGTTCTTTCTTGTGATGCTACCTCAAGCTCTTCCTTAGAAAAAAACATTTCCTTTTTGATAAAAAAATTCTTTTTGGGATCGCTATAGATATGAATTCTCCACTGCTAGCATTGTTACGAAGAGAATTAAGCATTTGGCAACAGCAAGAACCCTGATGTAAGCACATCGTCGTTACTGAAATTGAAGAATATGCCATCGTCTGTAACACCATAAATAACGTATGACGAGTTTGCCCGGACGTCCTGTAAAAAATTTTGAAACTTCGAGAAAGAAAAGCATGCGCTCTCATGATATTCTTGATGTCGAACACGAATTATTGCCGATGCAGCCAGTGAGACGCAAATTCCGTAGTGAAAATTTTGCATGGCGGAAAACACCTAGTACGAAGTTGTTAGGGCAGAGAATTGTGTTATTTCGTATAGAGGATCCCATCTGGAGTTGAAAAGATTTGCAATAGATGGCCATCTTTACAGATCACAGAGGTCATTCTGAAATTCAACATTTCTCAAGTACAAACGCGACGATGAAGCTTCAGAAAAAAGGCCCCGCTGGGAAGTGAAGATCTTCCGTGACATGAATGAATGAAAGGCTCGAGCTCAAATAAAGACGCTCTCTGAACATAATACTCTCGCTCATTTCCCCCTCCCCTCCTCCCCCCCCCCTCCCTCCCTTCGTCCTCCTCTTCCATCCTTCAAAGAAATAGAACATGAGAGTATTATTGGATTTGAGGAAACATAGCTTGTGGTTCATTGACAAGGAGATTCATTTTTACGTCCTGTAAGATTATAAATAAACCCGCATACCAGATCCTTCAGACGACAAAGCTCTTCGTTGGTTTTTTTCGGTCATCAAAATACAAAGAAAGGTGACAACAATAAAATGCATTATGTAGTTTACGATATCTGCAAATATACGCTACTAGTTAGAATCTATAAAGTAACGGCTCTAGAGAAAAAATTTTTGACCTCTCTGGAATCGCTTAACATTTAAATAGAACAGATCATCGACAATTGAATTATATGTGTAGGCGCGTCAAAATATGTATTCAAATGAAGATAATTAGATACTGAGCCGGAATATGCAGGAATTACACTAAGAAATTATATTGATGGATTATACATCTATGTATTCGTTTAAATTCCGACCACCTATATATTCAGATCCGACTAATCTCCAAAATATCTCTGAAGCAAAGCTGTGTTCAAAGCTTTGCTGATGACCGGATATGGCCGGACATAAATTGGAAAGGAAGCTCGCGATATCTTGAAAATATTTTAGGGTCGTAGACGTAAAGCGACGATGTCGTGGATCAACGACCAAAGAGCGCATCGAATCAATATACCCAAAAAGCAGCTTGCCTGTTTTTCCTAGCGAGCCTCCCGACTGCGCACCACCTAGCACGAATAACTGCCCCTAAATTCGATCAATCATTTCAATTTAATTTTTTTCAAAGGCCCATTTTAATATTTCTTAAAAAATATTCAAATTTTTAAGGCTCGGTTCTGCATTTATGCTAATTTGGAGGAAAACCATTATAAACCAGCGGAGTTTCTTGAACAATAACTGAATATGCATATAAAAAACCTGGATCACAAACCTTTAGAAAAAAAATCGTGTGGTCATTAGCTTACTATATTTTTATGGCAGCTCTACCAGTCACTCAATTCAAATTATGCCTTTCGAAAATCAGTCAGTCACTCAATAACGACGGTCCTTGTGCCGCGCAACGACTTTATTATCTTAGGTTTGCTTTATGAACGATATATGATGCCTTACCAACCTTATTTCTATTCTAGTTTATTCTCTCCACATCTATTTCCAACCGTGTAAGGTCCTTTGTCACACGGGGCCTCATAACCATACACTCCTCCCTATTTTTAAGCTCCTCGCTGTAGCCCGGCAACTCACTCAAGTACTTTTGCAGCCTTCCCTTAGTAAACGTAAGCTTTTGGCAGACCCGTGGAAGACATGCTTTCTTTATCGCATCTGCCGTATCTAAACCCAAATCATTGTGATTGCTGAAGGCCAACTCAGTAATGTCCCGGCTCGTGGCACCATATATTAATTACCCTGTTGTTTGGGTGTGAGAAGTAAAGGTGGTCAGCATTTAGAATATTATTGTTTGTCCCTAAAGGTTCGTGAACAAACAACAGAAGCGAACAATGCAAGGGAAATTACTGTTAAAAATTGGACCTACGTCCCTGTTGTTATGTGCCGTTCGTTTTCCGCTTCTGCCTTAGTCAGTTCTGAGTTGACATGTGGCGTTCCTGATCCACCGTCGAACTGCCTCTTTGTCCACTGACGTCGATCCAACGACGATTACCGATGGAATCGACGATCCCGACCACTGAGCTCTCGTTTGCGACCAGCCTAGTTGTCGCGCTACTCCAAACGTTGACACCTTCCTCTCGTCAGAAATTTTCTTTTTTTGCCTCTGCCAGCTATCCAAAGATATACATTTAACGTTGAGGTGAATCGTCTTACAATACCAATGTCAGATTCTGCTCTGCAACCGACCTGTGTGCACTTCCCACTGCTTTGTGAACCACACCTCAATCTTGGGTAATTAAGCATTCTTATCATATTCAGACAATAAAACGCGACGAAGAAACACTTATTCATCAAAGATGCACATAATATGATGATAAATTAAAGCGTGATGGAGAAAACTCATGTATAATTACAGGAGACGTACGTGACATTATAATACCTTTTAACCTGACGGAGCCAGAAAGGAGGCAAATGTGAGACTTCGCGCAATGAAAGAACGATGGTGGAACAATATGGCCATCGAGCTGCAGACAGCAGCAGACCACCATAACATGAAAGCTTTCTACGACGGCCTCAAGGCAGTCTACGATCCAAGAGATTCCAGAAGTGTTCCAGTTTATTCGAAGGA
>JAAVTS010001199.1:0-23257 GCA_022845575.1 Baylisascaris ailuri
GCGTGTTTTATGCAATAAATTGCAATGAACATATTATACTGCATATTTTGCAGTCGGTCATCGGTATTCATATGTCTTGTGACGCTAACACTCGCCACATTTTTATTGCTTTCCCCTATAATCGTAAATACGTTCGCAGAGGAAATTATTCTTAAAGAGGTGAGTCCTTTTCTATTTCGCACTCTATAATATACAAGCACTTAATTTATGCAACAGGGACTTATGGTAGAGGAATTATCACACTGTGCTAGCACTTTATGCATAATTAACAAACAGCAAGACAAGATTGTCCTCATACTTGCACTGAATGTAACAATAAAGCGAATGATGATAATTTTCGTAATGTTTTTATCTCAATTTTAGGAGTGTTTAAAAAAAAAACTTACTTCTATTCATTCTTGGTAAGTTTTATTGATGGGAATTCAATGCGGGTGCAATTTCGATCATAGAGACGTGATTGCAGTGGAATATGTTATATTTGTCGAGAAGTTAGCTGCAAGCATTGGCATTTAGTGTGGCCCTACAAACCTTCAACTGAAATTGTTGCTGATTTTAATTTTGATCGATCAAGATCCAACACAACTGTGGCCTTAGCAGTTGTCTGACAACTGATAGCTTCAAATTATTCTTCGCTCATATTTTTGCTTGTGCCCCTTTAAAATATGAGAAATGAAATATTGGGATATAATGTGACCGAGGACATTTCTTTTTTACTAAGCGATTCACTTACGATTAAATATCTTGTACAGGTGCTCGATGTTCATGAATTGGAACAGATTTGCTTTTTAACGCAGTAGTGTTATTTGATTTGTGGAGAATTTATAGTAAGAATATTGGGCGCTTCCTCTGCCGAGTGCTCATATCTAATGAGCACTCGTATATCATTCGGGATTTTTCTGCCCTCATTAACAGTTACTACATACAGCGTGGAGATGAGAATCTAGTGCATCTTATTGTGCTTGAATACATTAAATCTGCGAAGAGCGGCATTGATTTCGAATCTCGATGCTGAACAGCCAAATTACATAAATAATTTTACGTTGAAAGCTGTCTCGATGCTAATGATAGCGGTTGTCTTTACATATGCGCCCACGTTTAATCCAATTCATTAAATTTCACCCTTAGTTGGGTGTAAACTTCCTTCTCAAAAAAGTGCCCAAGAGATCATGAATCCCCACCTGTTCTCTGTGCTATCCGTGAAACGTTCATAGCTATTCATTCTTTCCCAAATTTGCACTAAATGAGTTCATAAACATCATAACTTCCTGTAACCTACTGCGGGCTGTGATAAAAAACAGTGCTTTCAGCATATTTAATACGACGGATGAGAGGATTACTTTAAAGCTTTTTGTAATGGCTGCTTGTATTGCTGTAGAATCTCATATTGTTCTATACAATAGCCAGAAGGTTCTGGCTCTGACTACTACGCTCCCCTTGGATTCCCTGCATGCGATCACGCAGTTTGCTTGGAAAGGAGTACTTCACATTTGTTTGCCTTTATCTCTGGCTATCATACGGAACCGTACCACATATTTGCTTTACCCATATTGTCTCAAATAGTCTTTTTGTGGGCTTACTTGTAGCTCCAATGAGATAGTTATAGACAAGCAGAAAAACACTGCGGTTTTTTGATAGCTCAGTACGAATGAGCCTCCAGCCTTAAATCGATGAGACCCGACACATGAATTCGTTAGCCTGCGACAGCATTGTATGCCACAGGCCCTCGCAAAGAAATATCTGAAAGTGCTGATACTAAAATATTTCTTCGCTGTGCCTAAAATTTACGATGAGTCCCCTTTAGCGGATGATAAGTATATAAAAGGGCGAATCATCACTGTAAACTATGTTTTCTATTAGAAACCAGCCAGTAACATTGAGCTGCTTATCTTCAGACGACTAAAAATTTGTATTTATTGCTCAGTGAAACCACTTGTAGAGAAAGTTTATTCTGTGAATTGTTTGAGACGTTTAAATGTGTATGTTGATGCAGATGGTGATCAATAAGAATTAAATAGAATTCCAAAGATCGCTTTGTTGTGCTATATGGATAGATAAATCTACAAACACGCCTATCCAACAAATTTCCAAAATACGTACAGAACGATGAGGAGTGCACTATTTCAATCTTTCACAGCTTAAAATGCAACGAATATAATGAGAATCTGAGAAAAAATAGTATAATATAAAGGCAAGAATTTGATCATTTATTGATGACAACTATGATATGATTGATTGAAAGCGAATCTATATTTTTTATGCTCGTTGAAATCCGATTTGATGCTATCATCTATTTATTTCTTTTTATCACCTTTCTCTGTTTGCTATTTAGTGCATTTTAATAGCGAAGTTTTACAGCGCGCTGTTTTTTTTTTTTTTTCAAAAGGTAAATGAATATCGACGAAATCATTTGGTTTTCTTCAACGATAGAGCAAAAAATATTTGTTCCTGAAAAGTATTCTGTTGATATTTTAGAATAATTAAACGAGTAAATGTTTTATTCTTTCATTGTTTCCTTCTAAATTAATTTCTAGTTTTTTCCTGTTTTTAATATCTTCATTATCGAAGCAAAACGTTTCTAATCATAGCCACAAAACGTTTCCGTTTAATTATTTACATATATAAGAGCGTGTAAATTTGCGAATGAAATTATTGAAGAGAGCAATTTAATCTTTCTATTCCGTGAAAAGATATGAATATATATTGAAGAATGAAAATTGACAAAATGAGTCTTTCTAAAAAATATTCATTGTAATTTCTGAAATTTTTCATCTACAAGATGTTCCATATATAAAATCGAACTCATAATTTAACCCTCTAATTTAGTCATTAATCATATTACATTCTTCGTTGTAAATCATCCCAATGAATAATATTATTGCTATTGAGTTTCTTAGGCTCCTGCCAATTGAAATATCGAAAATATGTACTAAAAAAAATTGAGAAATTTCAGCAACTGTATATGTAAACGCTCACCTAGTTGATTAATTAACTGAAAATTTTCATAAACAGCTGTAAAATTGTATTTTGCATATTACATTTGAAAAAAAAAACTCCTTATGATGACAGCAGCTCTTTATCTGTATATCTAACTTGGAAACAATATAGTAAATGTAGTGGAATTTGGTTGATTTGCTGCTCACCGCTGATTAATTTTCTCTACCATCTTTCATTTCGGTCCATCAACCATGGAAAGAGTTATTGACGCTCGAAAGAAACAAATATATGCATAAATGTTGCATTGATCGAGCCGGAGATAAGCCAGTCTTTTAGAATGGATTTAGACGGGCGTTTGCATCAATCAAACATGAATGCAATATTCCACATGTTACACTTTTTTAATAGTTTCCGAAGGTGGTTGGCCGGATGAAGTGAGTGGATAAGCAGATGTTAGGTGTCGACTTCTGTGGAATGCATCTTCGCATGTTTTCCTAGGAAATCAATAGAAAATGCCAAGAAAATGCTAGTCTTGAAATAGCAGTCTCATAACTGACAGCCGTATTGCTTGAATTCTAATTATTTCCGCCTACGCAAGCATTTTTGTGGCGTGTACCAGGAGCGTTGAGGTTTAACTCTAGCACAAAGCAAGAAAATTAACTCATCTCTCAGAACACGCGAACGTTTCTTCATTTATTTGAAAGTTTTAGCCAATTTTTTCGATATTCTCCCCTTTTCGCTCTTTAGCGGCATCCATACATAATGCATATGGCACAAATGGGCACAAATGACGATATATATGCCACTTATTATGATAATATTTCTGGTAGAAAACTATCAACTTTACTGCTGTGTCCTATTAAATGGAGCGTTACGGTCACATTTTCCTTAAAGACCGATTAGAATGGGAATTTAGAAGCAGTTATATTTAACGCATTGAAATTCTACGAGAGAAAGATTCGAATGAATGATGTAGAAAAAAGACATAACAGATTATATAGAATTTCTTCTCTTAATGATAACTGCGATAACACAGCTAAGCCATAAATGTATAATTGCATTGCTTGCGTTTCGTTTTCGAACCAATATAAGCGGAAATTAATCTCTTGTACGCAATCGTTAATTGAAATCAATACGAAAGAAACAACTGAGGAAAATTGTCTTCTTCGTACTAAAAACTACTCACAGCATATGGAATACTAGTAATTTCAGCAAACTGCATAACATATCATATAAGGCTTTTAAATTACTCAAACAAGTAGCAATATGCAAATTATATCTATACGCGTAAAAGTTGCATCTACATTGTCAAAGATGTAACTGCGGTGTCTGCGAGAGATCGCTTTTCGCTGATATAAGTTTTGCGACGGAGATTTGTATTCGTAGAATCTACGAATGTTTTTCTAATTTCCCACCCATAATACTGATTTTCGAAAAAAATTTCTTCTTGTCCTTTATTCACATACAGTTTAGTTGATGTGATACAAATTTGAAGTCCCGTTCAATGGTACATTTTTTTGGTGATTTTATTGGTTGCATATGGGTTTCGTAGATTTTTTCAAATTTCATTTATTCAAAACTCATTCATTAAATCAAATGAAAGATATTTAGTTGCGTTGAACGATTCGTTTAGTATTGATCGCTGGTGGCTAACTCTCGAAAATTCTCGAAAATAATCGCTAAGAAACATTTCTCTCACCGTTCACACAGTTTCGTGTTGTTTTCTTCTTCATAACTGCATCTGTTTACGTGATATTATGAAAGTTTACGGCTTACCATCATTGAGAAAGCTGAATTTTCCCAAGTATTCATATAATAAGGTCAAAACGCTTTATGTCATTAGTTAAGTTTGTTGATTGAACGGATATAATTTTTGCAGTGAAATGCATCGAATCATAGGGATAAAATATTAGTGAATTATCGCTTAGATGAAGAAAAAAAAGTTCGTCGCAACGAAAAAAACGATTAAATTTGTAAAGTTGAAGATGTTCCTTCATCATAAATGAATGCGAATTAGCAAATCATGCAATACACTCACATATATATTTAAGCACACATCATACTATTTTTACGTTTTTTCTTAATTTCAAAAAAAAAGTATGGTTCTATGCAATTTTTTTTTTTAGAATACTTTTCCCATCTTTTGAAGGAAATATCTTCTTCCAACTGCTGCATTTGCATCATAAATAGTGATTAGAGCATAAGTGATCTATATTAGAGGTTCCCATTGCATGAAATCAATCCTATTTATGCGTTCACTGAATGATTGCTTATCCTTTTCTTAATACTTTGTTTCACTTCTTTACCAAAAAAGTTTGACTACATCAGTAATAGAGAGAGAATTTCAATTGACTAAATTATCAATGCAAAATACTCAATCATGACGCTGTCCGTGTTGGCATTTGCAAATTTTCATCAGTTCCCTTCTCAGTGCATGTCTACAATCGGGTATCGAAGCACCCGAGGGGAAACCGAATGCGCTAACTGAGAAGATGCGTTGTATTTTTTTTTTATTTGTTTGCTTTAGAAGGCATCTGTTGAAGATGGCACTAATTTTACATGCATTTTGCATTGCGAAGATTAGTTGAGCATAAGGTAAACAGATTTAAAATAGTGTTGCAAAGGAAGGAAGCGCGTTCAAAATCCTCCTATTTAGCAAAATGTTTCCGCATAAAAACTTCTTCTAAAGCATGAAACGCAAAAAGAAAACACATTCAAGTAAAACACATAATTGGGCAAATTTTCGTCATGAAAAGAGCATACATGAATATGTCTAATTGCCTGGCATATGTTGCAGTATTTCCCATGCGTGATCGAAAAAAAAACACTTCTAAAAACTAAAAACTGAGCGTTTTCCTGACCGCTTGCAGAAAATATTTGCAAAATTACTACTTGCATCAAGTCGGAAAGAATAAATATAAGAGGTGAATTCTTGCAGATTCGTTTGGAGAGTCCTTTCCGATTGGTTCGTGTAAGAATCTTCAAATGTATCGACAATATTGAAGGCAATCTGTTTGCAGCATTTATTCTCTATATGTTTGTTCTTGGATTCGCCATTCCTGTCTTTTTGATTGTTTTATTTTATGGGCTCCTTGTTAGAAAACTTCTTACTCGTTCACGATCTATTCCAGCATCGCAGGTGAGCAAATTTGATGGAATACTTCACCACTCTAACTTTTTCTTATTTCAAGTTACCTACAAATTTTTTCTTCCACTTAAAAAAAAATTTTTTCAGTGATTTTTAAAAAGGCTTCTTCATAACTTCTCTCTTATCTCTTATGTTATCTTTTATTTTCGTACATTCTCAGGGAGCTTTTTTGGACACTTGAATTTTTTAAGGAGATTGAAACAGCACTGTATTCATTTTGTTTCATCTCCTCCCCTTCTCCCCTCCTCCCTTCACATTATTTGTAATTTATTTCAAAATCTTCTTCAGCTAATGCGTTTTCACTAACGATCAAAAGCGGCACAAATATAGTAAAGCAAACTTAAATATGGCAAAATATTTCTTTCTTTTTCAGTTTCCATTATAAGACTAGATTATTGCTTGTTTCTCGTAATATTTTCCACTGCTTTTCACCATTTCAAATACTGTTTTTTCTCTGCAATTGTTTCTAACGATAAGCTACAACATCTTATTTGTCATACGGAAAAATTTATAAGCAATTTTTTCTCAAAAATATTCTCATATTTTGCAAAATTTTCAATCTTTTGAAATATTTCAACGACCAATGGAAATCTCGTGGAGAACGTTTCCGGTGGTTATCAAAGCACATATTATTGAGACATCGCTCGAAGTGTACTGCAATTTTAACATTCCATAATTTTCAAACCGTAAAAGAAGCGATGAAATGTGAGACTAAGTCGAAGATTTCTTAAATATTTGTTCCAGAATTACTGTTGTATTATGCGGAGCTTTAATTTTAATAGAGGTGGTATCTCATTGAAGAAGAAAATCCATTTTTGATTGGGAATTTAAAGTGCGTAGTAGCATTCTGCATCGAATTACTCTAAGAGCTTGTAAAAATTCTTTTGGTGAAATTGAAAATTCGGATTTTTATATATGAATAGACGCCAATTTTAGGTGCCCGTTAATAGAATCGCTATCTATACAATGGCGATTTCGGTTTTCTTTGTGGTTTGTTGGAGTCCATATTGGATCGCCACATTGTATGGCCTTTATCGCTCACAATATCCACAAAAACATGCGTCTACAACATTTATTTATGTTATGTACGGTATACATGCGCTACCGTATGTCAATTCGGCAAGCAACTGGCTTCTATACGGTATTTATTTTATCCACTCTGATCGAAAAAAGGCGTTCGCAATCAGCACTCTTACCGAAATACGATCCTTTCAGGGTATATAGCTAAATTTCTTTTGCATCTGCCATAAACTTTTTTTATTTCTAGTATGCTCATCAAAATTTGCATTTTATTATTCCGCTTGTTGAAGTTTATTTGATTGGCCTTACAGCAACGTTTTCTATGCCATCCTATACTAGCTAGCTTACAGTAAAAAGCTTCAAAATGATAATATTTCTTTGCACTGCATATTTTAGCTGTTAAATAAAGTGTTGATTTCAGTGCTTACAGTAGAATATCGTATAGTGCAAGTAAGAAGAACATGGAGACTAAGAAAATGATGAATAGTTTTTTGAAATTTTCACATTGGGTTGTGTCATTTCAGTGTTTCAACTATGACGTATAATAAAAAAACATCGCTATTCACAAGCCATCTAAATGTTAATGAACAAATATACACATTTTCAGTTGAGCTTCTCATCGTTTTTTTTCCTTCATTTCCTAACGAAGAAAAAAAACATTTCCTTTGCCAGTTGTTTGCTGTGAAATATTTGAATCAACATATTCCTGTTGACTCTACAAACGTCATTAATATTCTCTACGCATATATGGATTTTCTTTCAATTCCATATTTTTAATAATTTTTTTCGTCTTTGAATTTTGAACAGAGATTCTCAATTCTTTGTCCTTTTAGAGGAAATATTTGCTCATGAAGTAATCTGTATTAAATATCTCCACGAAACAATAGTGCGGCTCTTAATGAGTATCAAATGCACATACAACAATTGATCATTCATTTGGGCTGGTTTTTTTTTTTTTTAATTAATTGAGTATATTCCAGAGGTTCGTTTAAGTGAGAGCTGTTGAAACTAAGGAATATTTCAACTTCTCAAACTTTGCAGATTTTCTAGTTCGACCTAAATGTTCTATCTGTCGCAGAATTTTTGCCTGTTTTTTTTTTTTTTTTTTTTTTCAAGTCGATTTGAAATATAGGCGATCTAAATGTTGAATTTTAATTGTCTAATACCCGCTCTATTAAGCAATTAATCCAAGGTGGAAAATTCATCAATAAAGCAATAAAATGTCGGAAATCTATCACCATTGCTCTAATGTAATTAAACAGCAATTATTTATTGCATCTTTTTAACATTACGAAAAAAAAATTCTAAACACAGGCTTATTTGACTGGATGACTAACCGAAAACACTTATCTCGGCCATCACTTTTAATGTTCTCTCAGCAGCACATTGCACGTTTTCCAGAAATCTGTTTTTATAAGTATAGATCTTGAGCCCTTTGAGCTTCAAAATACCTCTATATTCATTGAAGTGATCCGTATATTGAAAATATTTCATTTATATTTTGTTTTGTAAACGCTAATTTTTATGTCAGATGAACAATCCAAATGAATGTACAGTTAGTTTATCGATTAGATTCTGCTTCGTTTCAGGCTTGCTTAATGGTGAGCTAATGCGCCGTGCTAGTAGTAGCAATAAGAAGATCATTTCGAAAATCGAAGAACCACGGCATCCAAGGTGCACCGTATCGAATCTACATCCCTATAAGATTGTCGATGATTCAATGCTTCTGCCTCGTACCACCGATTCGCTTTTATGATAGCAACAAGCCATCCCATTACCAAGTGGTCTTAGATGAATCATTCCTCAACGCTCCTTAACTATGGACGGTCTGAAAAGATGCGCATTCTGATGGAACATGGCTCATTTGATGGCTGCTCGTGACTGTATCATTGAATTAAGAGGAATTGACGTTAGAAGCGCTCTTGTCGGTGGAACCACCTGATAGAACTATCCCTGTACATGGTTTTGAACAGATATTGTCTATTAACAGCATCCTATGATGCGTAAAATGTGCTTTAGAGCTATCTAACGAGTTTGCTATTAGATGCATTCATAGTCTCATCTTATCATAACAGATTTTTTTTTCTATTTGTAATGTTAATGGCAGTATCGCAACGATAAGTTGTACAAAATGTTATTTTTTATGCATAAACATAATATGTGTAAATACGCGTGGAATATTTTTCACTTGAAAATATTCGGTGGTTATTGCATCGGAATATTCCGTAAGCATCGAGCACATTTTCAAGTTCGAATCTATTAATCAAACATGAAATTGGTTATATGAATGCACCGTATGAACTTATAGTTTTATTGTTGTCTATTTGATCGGCAATTATATGTTAAGTTCTAATTTTTGACGATGTTTTTCACTCAAGATATACAGTTATTTAAAAGGTTTAAATGCTATTCGCAGGAATCGAGGAATGCACATTTCAGATGAATTAGACGACATGTAATTGTTGCTTATTTTTCCTTTTAAGTTCTCCCATTCATTGATAAGAAAGCTTCCAACTATTTTTTTTCACTAAATTCCGATCCCTTCAATTTTTAAGCAAAAGTGAAACATAAATCAATGAAATTCATGAAAATTTTTCTAAAAGCCCATAGAATTCTCTTGCAAAAAAAGAGAGAAAAATTCATCGAGTCCTCTTGCAAAATTTCATAGCAATATGAATATTTCCTGTATATCGATAAAACGTTTATGAAAAGGTTCAAAATTTTTTTGCTTTATGAATAACTTTTTTTCCGACAAGTTCAGTCTTACACGTTAATGGAATTAATTTATTATTGAAGAACAGGTAAACACTAAAGAAAGTAAATAGCCTATTAATAATGAAGAAAATAAATGAATAATGAAACTGAACTATAAAAACGCGCTTTAATCAACATTTTTTCCACATTTTCCGCCAAAAAACTGCATACATTGTGTAGCTAAACATAGCTGAAATAAGTGTTGATGAAACTGCATGACATTATGTGATGTGACTTGACATAACGCATTCTAAGCTGAATTATGCTCAAGAACGTAGTGGGAAGTATGAATTGCATACGCTTTGAAGCGTCAAATACCTTACAACACTTCATCATTCGTGTGTTGTACTTTCATAAAGATATTTAAGCATTTCCGAACTTTCAACAACACATTTTAAGGAAGTCGATAGTACATTACGTTGAAAACTCTTTTCAACAAATTCGAAAATGAATTTTAGAATGGAACATGTTTAGCAGTTTCAGTTTTCAGAAAGTTAATTTTTTATGTGAGGAAAATTTTTTGGCACAATTTTTCGTTCGACAACTTTCAGTGCTTTCGAGTTAATTTAATAAACATAAATTACCTATTATTTAGAAGTCAAAAGTTACATTCATTATGTGCCTAATTTCTGTTGAAAATATTCTCACATCATTGTAGGAAGATTCATAGAGGGTTTCTATGAAATGGGTAAATTATTTTTGCGTAATTATTAGTTGCACCTTTACGTACTACTCATTTTTTCTTTTTTCGATGCATTTGTTTTTCATTTGCATTCATTTATGTTTTCTTTAGCCTATGAAGACTCTCCGAACACATGTGTAAAGATTCAACGCGATGCTTTTAGTCCATAATAGGTCAATTGTATTCGAGATAGAGGGAAGATTCGGAAGATTCCTTTCATTTCCTGCAAATTTTGCTAAAGTATTCGAGATTTCGCGCTTTTTCTTTTTATCCCATGCTTCTTATGAAAGAAATCTGTGCACTTAACTTGGTTATCATCTTCGTTTTGTGTGTAATGATTTCGACATGAATTTTTGAATAAATTTTACAAAAATGTTGCATTTTATTGCATTCAATTAATTCATCATTTTGTTGGATTTGTTTAGTAATAGGTATGCCGCTGATGAAAAAATTCATTGTTTCGGTAAATAAGCTTGGAAATATGTAAAACTTTTGAGTGGAAATGAAGAAGAGAATATGAGGTCGAACGAAGGGCGAAAGCTGTGGGATATCAAAGATTAGGTAGAAACATCTTAGTTCTGAACGCTTTCGTTTTTATACATGCCTCGCGGGTACATGTTATCATAGAACTTCCCGCGGTCGCTTGAATCTAATCATCTGAAGTGTATTTTGCGAAGAGGTATTAGGCAGTGGCGAATAAAGACAACAAAGTAGAAATAACGATACGACAAGAAAAGTTGACGCAATAACTAGCAGCTGGGAAGGAAAAATGGAGGATAATCAGCAGCGCAATAGTCTATAGAAAGCAAGACTAAAAGCGAAAAGATTTTCAACAAAAAACAAACAAACATAATAAACGAAAAACGCGACATGTAGCGCAATTTCACAAGAAAAGTTTTTGAGATCATCTCATGAATTTTTTCATCCGCTTGCTTCCTATTCTTCAATCGTTCTAACATCCATTCTATAAGTCATTTCATGTCTCCTCCGTTTTATTTGGCAGATACTGAGCTTGTGAGATGCACTGCATGGCCGATAGGGTGTTCGTCTGCCTATCTGATGGTTTTAGCTCAGCAGTCTTAGAAGGTTACGATGATGAAGAAAAGTTGCATAATCTACAAAAACAAAATAAAGTACTTTTTAATCTCAAAGTCTTCATACTTCTTATACATTATCGACTCTATGAGATGATAGCAATTGAACATATCACAGACATAAATGCGAACATCAATTCTAGAACCTGTCCTGCAGAGTAACATTACGAATATTTTGTGATCCAAAGATAAGTAGCTCGTTGTAACTGGTCGAATTCATACGACAAAACACATTTTTCGGTATCAATCCGCTACACTGGCCTCATAGAAAATGTTAGGCCTAACAGAGAAATATTTAAATGGCAGGCGCTCTCAGACGTTTAGCCTGTGGCATACAACACTGTCGCAGCCTAACAAATTCAATTGTTGGATCTCATAGATTTCAGGCTTAAGGCTCATTTAGATTAAGCTATCAAAAAACCGCAATATTCCTCTGCTTGTCTGTAAACATTTCACCGGTGCTACAAGCAAGCCCACAAAAGACATATTTGAGACAATATGGCTAACGCAGGTATGTGGTACGGTTCTGGATGATAGTCAGAGATAAAAGCAAACAAATGGGAAGTGCTCCCTCCCAAGCAAACTGTGTAATCGCATGCAGGGACTTTCCAAGAGCAACGGACTAATCAGAGCCAGAACCTTCTGACTATTGTACAGAACAATATGAGATTCTACAGCGGTACGAGCAGCCGTTACAAAAAGCTTTAAAGTAATCCTCTCATCCGTCGTATTAAATATGCTGAAAGCACTGTTTTTTATCACAGCCCGCAGTAGGTTACAGGAAGTTATGATGTTTATGAACTCGTTTAGTGCAAATTTGGGGAAAAAATGAATAGCTGTAATTGTTTTCCGGATAGCGCAGAGAACAGGTGGGGATTCATGATCTTTTGGGCACTTTTTTGAGAAGGAAGTTTACACCCAACTAAGAGTGAAATTTTAGTGAATTGGATTAAACGTGGGTGCACATATAAAGACAACCACTATCATTAGCATCGAGACGGCTTTTCCAGATTCGAAATCAATGCGCTTTTCGCAGATTTAATGTGACCAATCATGCACAATAAGATGTTCTCGATTCTCATCTGCACGCTGTATGTGGTAATTATTAATGAGAGTGAAGAAAAGTTCCCAGTGATATACGAATGCTTATTAGGTATGAGCACTCAGCAGAGGAAGTGTGAAATATTCTTGCCATAAGTTCCCCAAAAATCAAACAAAAATACAATTACGTTAAAATATCAGCCAGCAAAATCTATTCCAATTCTTGAACATCGAGCACTTGCACATCATTTGGTCTGTATAAATTGCTCAGTGAAAAAGAAATGTCCTCGATTACGTTATATTTCAATATTTCATTTTTTTTCGAGAAATTTGGATGAGCGTTGTAATCGATTGCAACGGAAATGCCTGCCTGCAAATGTCACGTTATTTTCAGGTCAATCGTGAGGTCGGACTGTTCGGTGAGTGTGGCCTCGAAAAGCAGCACCTATCAAAAAAAGTTAAGCGTATATTTTGTGCTGAATTTCCAGTTCCCTTTTGCAATTATTTCAGTTGAAGGAATTTTAAGAAATTTAACCAAATATGCGAGAATTTAAATCGTCTCTAGCACAATTTCAGAGCAACATTGCTCAAAGCAAAATGTTGGCTGTGCTGCTTCGCTCATCGGTGTTATCGATTACTTCTCATTTGTAGATGAACGGAATCGAGAATACGCTACATTATGAGTTCGATTTGCTATCTCATCAAGCCGCATATGTTATAATTCACAACCGTTTTCGTCAAATCAATGTGTTTTATATTCTTCAGTCAGAGCAATAGAGTTCTCCCAATTTCTTCAATGAAGCACCATGACAGATGGCCTCAGCAGGTTTTAACACTCTCTATATAGATGATGAGTAATTCCAGTATATTGAAATGCTCTCAATCCATGATTCCATAGTCTGCAACATTAGACTTTAATAGAATCGCTCTTCAACTCATCTTTGATGGCATTTTGCAAGATTATGAGAATAAGATGGACCACAGTAATTTCGAAAATTATTTTACGTAACGGAGGAAACCTATTTTTATCGGTAAGATTCGATTCGAAGCAAACCATTTTCACTACCAGAAAATATCACTTGATTCCTCCGAAAAATATGTCTTGGCTTTAAATGCATAAGAAAATGAATTTTTTATAACTGGAAAATTATCATCAGATTTGAGAAAACGAATATTTATCTGCAGAGAATCTTTTACAATGAATAAAATATGCCTGGCAGACTAATTATTTAATTTAACATAACTGCCGTTTTTTTCTCACATGAAAAATAAAATGGTACATGATGATTGATGCATGAGAGAATGCGCTATATTTTATATTAATATGATAGATATTAATAGCTAGCTGTAACTCTTTGAAAGCAAGTGAACAAATGGTAAATATAGCATATTAGAAGCAATTAGTGCTAATAATAAAAACTGGAAAATTCACTATATTCTGAGGAGTTTTATTGAAAATTAGCTTTTATAGAAAAAAAATTTTCTATTGAGACTAATTTTCTATTGGGACTATATAATCGAAGATAACAACACAAACTGTAAAGAGTTTTGCCAATTAGAGCAAATTGAATAGCTGAATTACCGTTTCGTATTACTATAACTAAGTTTATTTTGAAATATTTCATTCATAGAAATTGCACTTTTCAAAAAAGCAAAAAAAAAATCGCATGGAAAGCTAAGCAAACTAAAATTTCACTAAAACCAGGTGGAAAATTTGAATAAAGCAAAAGGAAATGCGAATATGAGTGATCATTGTTTTCGTAATATAATGGAAATCACCTATATATTTAGTACCCATTAAAACCTAGCAGCGCATATTATAATGGATGAGAAATTAGTCGCTTTTGTGAAGCAGCTGAAAAGCTTTTATTGTAGGTGCGAAATTTATATTGCCCACCAAATGAACAAGTGAAGTTTGTTAAAGTATGCTTTTGTTTAGTTTCAAGACTATCTATCAAAGAAAGCTGCGAACGTAATGTTAACCTCTATCGTAATGAGGCTTGTATAAGTTTGTAAACTCATCCTTATAAAACTACTGCTTATGTATGGAAAAATCAATGCTGAAGAATGTTTTATTAATTTTTGCAAAGAGCATGATTAAAATTTCAACTAATCAAATTTTAGATGAACACGGTGAGCTTAACGTATGCAACCTAAATTCATGGACATCTAGGCAATTCTTGCATATTCTTTTGCGCACAGATGCTTAAGACCCATCGTTGCAACACACCAGAAGAAGTATGCAAAAATGTGTGTCACATCATCTGCATAATCTACTTTTTGCATCGATTACCGAATGCTATTATGTTCTGATAATGAAAAAAATCACTGCCCATAAGGAACATTTACCGCCGCCAATAGTGACTTTGTAAGTAGTCGTTTCTTTACGTGCGCATATTTCAAACATATAAATAACTAAAACACTGAAATTGTTGCTATAATATCCTTTGTTTTGCTTTATGAAAATGCTCTATGAAGATGTGTAAGTAGGTGCGTGAAGATGCTCAGGAACAAGTGAACCTAAATTTAATAAATATGGAAGTTATAATGTGCGCAATATAAGTGTCTTTATGTAATATGAACCTGCTGATATAAGGTAAGTGTATTTATCACCAATATGATAATATGGAAAAAATTGTGAAAAGATGCACACGTTTTGCATCTTCAGATTTTCGTTTCATAGCAGTCTTGTTACAGAAACCTGAATTTTTGGATAGAATCCTTTCATCTGCGATCTAATTAACTAAGACTACTTCAGTATTTGCTGTAATTGGTTAGTACGGTGGATGGAATGCAAGAGCGCATATCGTGACATCTTCTTTGAAGTGCTTCTCCACTTGCTTCTTCGTATCTTCTAAGCCTTCCATTCATTATCCCAATAATAAACAAAAGTCGAAATGAAAAATCGACCAGCATTCTACTTAGTATTTTTAGAATTGACATCGGTTTCATTACGAGTTGCTTATTGCATAATTTATAGCACTATTGTCTAACTGCAACAATTATACAATTTCACTGAAGTTGAGGGGTATAAGCGAGAGAACAGATAAGGCGTGAGGGCATAAGGTTTGTCCGTTTTTCTTTTTGCTGGATGAATGCCGCGCCTCGGTTGAATGTTTTGTAGGGAGCAGTTCTAGCAGTTGGTAAGCAATTACTTTTCTGCCCACATTGGTGGTACACTCGAAGCTGTTTCTCTGCATCACTGCCTCTCCTCTAACGCGTATTCTTTGCAAGAGGTCTGACCCCGGATTTGACCTGCTCTCGTTAAGCCGACCCTGGGAGTGCGTCGCGTGCCTCACTCTCCCTAAACTTCAAAAGAAGGGCTACGATGCGATCGGCTCCCAACCGCAAACATCAGCCGTGCCCTCCTTTTTTTTTATGCGTACGTCAATTGTTGTTCCCGTTGCCGTATTCATCAGCAACGAAATAATCTCAAAACCACTCAATCCGCCGAACAGATCTATGAAAAACGAGGGTTTACATAACGGATGCATACTACCAACTGATTGAAGGTATTGAGATATACCATACACTTTACGCTTGTATCAAGAGGACTATATGAAAGATTGATAAGGTTTGGCCGTTTGCATTTCAATCCCTCGGATCTATCAAAAGACAACAAAATGTGCTCAATATTACTCATACTTTTATGTGCAATGATTGCTAGGATGAACGCTTTTTGTGCTACCCTCATTTCTTGCAAATTACGCACAAAATTCCTTGGAACCCTCCAGCAACTATTACCTGTATCGTTGAATACGCTTGTAAGAAGTCATCCTTTGGTGGCCATTATAACCACTGAATTTCCATCTTGTAATGGTCACCCACCTTTAAAGTAAATAGGCAATGAACAGACAGACGCATACATAAACATGCTTGAACACCATGCAACCTGAGCTTTGAAAACGCAAAAAAGGTTGGAAGTCAGTTGTGTCGATTCACGAATTTTGTCTACGTTAGAGGACGTCATAAAAATTTAATGAAATCAACTGATTTTCATCGCATATGTTTCTTCACTTATGCAAAAGCTTCTGACGATTTGAAGTTTTTCAGTTAAAGGAGGAATACTTATGAAGCATGAAGTATTTGAAGAAGCGGTGTTTAACGAAAGGTAATGAATTACAGGACCTAGCCATTCTGCTATAAGAACGCGAGACCTTAACAGTATTATAATGACGTTGGAAGCGGCAAGTTGCAGCCGTAGAATAGAGGAATCTGAGGAATCAGCTGAGGGTGCAGATAATTCGCTTTTTTTGTGATCACCAGGACAGCTTTCTAAATCCTTTGAAAAAGCCTATGGTTCGTTTCCATCGTAGGTTCAATTTTAGTAAATCGAATGAGCCCGAAGGCACCATCATTACATGCATGATGGAGGAGAAATCGGGCAAAAGTTGGGCAAACTGCGCAGACCTGATATGGTTCTGCTTATTGTACTGAGCTACGGTATTTGATGAATGTATACCCGGTGATGATAGCAAAGAAACATCTTACCGAGGATACATCCACTACACACCGTACTCAAGCGAAACAGCCGACTTCAAAATGCCGCCTCACCATATGTGAGTATGGTTCGTCGTTGGGGCAAAACCGCTCCAGGAGACCAACGATCAACATAAGTGAGAGTGACCAAAAGGGTGGGAATGGGGTCGGAGGCGGGCTACCCGAAAATCAGCAACGAATCTATCCATCTCCATCCGTTCGTTGTGCGTTCCCCTCCTCGCACGGGTCAGCGGTCAGCGGGCGACATGACGCCGCAACGACCAATGGTCACGAGGAGTCGACAAAAACGCAGCTCACTCTTTGCGTTGCCGGCTACCATCTGCGCAAGCGGATCGATCACCATTCTCCACATTGTGTATTATCTATCATTCATTCAACAAGAATTTGCCAATCTAACAGAACATAAATAGTAGGTGTCGATTAGAAAGTTTAGAAGAATTGAGTGAATTTTTATATGGGGAGGTTTCACTCCGAAATATCGATGAGCAGAAAAACGAGAAACTTGACAAGCAACTCTCGACACCAATTTAGCGCTCAACAGTGGGATTACTTTTCATCACAAAGCTTACCGTAACATCAAAATGATTTGAAACACTGAAAAAAAAATGGTTGGCACCAAATCAAATATATTGTAAAACAACGTAGATGCCCCGAGAATCTCTTATATTGCATGTCAAAGTTTAACAAGCATGCATTGGTGTTAACTTATTGTATCATGAATTTCCCTCGCACTCTGCAGTAAAACAAGCCAATATTATGGGAACTAGCTTTATTCACTGAAGCGGTGGCATTTAAATGGCGCAGATGACGTCATTTGTAAAATGAAGAGAAGAGAGAACATGAAAATAAAAACCATGAAAAGTTGTATGTGCTTAACTTAAACGGATGTTAAACTTTTTGGATCTTCTCTGAATATCCTAAGAATTTCTCCCCCAACAAATAGCCTTCTAAGTCAACTTTCGTAATAAAGTTTCATGTTCTTTGCTAAAGTCAGCTGCGCGAATTCATTTTACGATAGCACTCCTGGAAAAGTCCAATATGGAAAATTTTTTAAACTGACGCTGACTTTAATGCTCATGAATACTGATCGGAAATGTTCACACTTCGAGCATTGAAAATTTCTTCTTGATTCACTCCACTTTTTTGCCAAAAATTTCTCTCCAATTTTTTGTAACTTACAAATTAGCCAAGAAATTCAACTCAAATGTTGAAAGTTTTCAGATTTGTTTATAAGTTTGATGCAATACCAAAGTGAAAATCCTTAACTCATAAAGTCATGAGCATTTAATCAAGTTGTTGATTGAAAGTTGAAGCGATTTTCAACTTATAAATACAACACCTATTATTAATAGAAAACATCTTTGCAGTATTGTCTTTCAAAACACAGGAGCTCTTGCATTACATTAATTATTTTATGTTAAGAAAGAAGAAGTAAGGATGGATGAAAGAGAATAGAATTGCGTTTGTAAACAAGATATAATATTGAATATTGCAGTTTCGGGCCACTATGAAAAAAAATCGAAAAAACAGAATATATTTTGTATGAATCAGTAGAGGAGAATATATTTATAACTGCAATCGAACGATGACTTATGATCACATCGCCATGTAGTAGTCAATCAGTGAGAGTTATTCGAGTAACGATGATGCTGACAGTGGATGGATTCAACCAAGAATTTTTTCTATATCATCATATACACATTCCTTCTATATGAAGAAGCCTTTAAATGTGGTTTCGATTGCTTTAAACGTTTAAAAAAAGATATGCACCGCTACAAAGCATCGAGATCAACAGCAGCATTTGAAGGGCGATCAAACGATTGACCAGCAACTACAGAACTCGTTTCTATAAAAGGAACCTTCAACTACTATTTGTGGCTATAGCGAGCATTTCCTTTCTAGCAGCAGCAATGGCATAATACGGGTGAATCTCGAGTTGAAATTTCTGGATTGGCCGGTATGATATTAAATGAGAGAGTGTTTCCACTTATGAACCGTTTATCTATGGTGCACATAGAAAAGATGCAATGACATCACTAAAAGGTATAGGTCGGATGAAGTGCTAAAATCTCTTGAGGTATAGATGTGCAGAAATATGACTTGCATAGGATCTTATCTGAAGCATAGGTGACAGGCGATTCACATACAGGCACAAAGACAACAAACAGTATGACAAACTTATAATAACCAAAGAAGTTTTCATTGAAAATTTTGCAATCACTTCTGTCTCAACATGTCTATACAAACGGATTATGAGTAAACTACGCACGATCTCCAGCTGTAATTGAAAGAACTATTTAAAAGCTTCGCATAATGGGCCGGAATGTTCAATAAAGAAAATGAGGATATGCATCAGAGAAGATGTCTGAGTATATCGGCCACCTAAATTAAACCTTCTTGCCCCGTTCAATAAATACCTCATCATAATGTGTTTTACTAAATAGTGCTAAGATTTCAGAGCTTTCCACAATATAGCTTTTCTCCATCTTGCAATATCGCCTCTTTGAAACTTTGAAACCTTTTTAAGCGTGTTTGCTTTAGAGCTTTCAAAATTTATGCTTTTATATCATTTTTGCAACATTTCGCAGAAGAACCGGCATATTTGTAGCACATTATATACTCGCAAATGAAATATCACAAATTTTAAAGTTTAGTTACTGTTTTAAAAATGTCCAACTTCCGGCAATTTCAGATAGAATGGAACAAGGAAGCTAGATGGTTTGATGGTCGATTAAAGTGGTTATCTTTCAGATTGATCGCGATTTGTATGGGTGCTATGAAATATAATCGGGCGTCTAGAAATACTACGAAAAAATTCGATATGCGGATGGCCGAATATTTGCAAAAAACTCAAAATTTCATTTGATATGTCAACCGACCGGGCTTGTAGCTGATATAAGCTATCAAGTAAGCTTTATCAACCATAACTTTCTTTACTAGTGTAAAGGTCTATGAGGAACTTTATCAATCGAGAGTGAAAATTTCCATCACTATTTCACCTGTTGAGATTAGTTTATTGCAAATATGCTTTTAATGTTCTTATATCTCATATAAGTTAGAGGATCTCCCGAAGCACATAGACCGCAGTTGCGGCCCATCGACGATGCTTCAAGTAGGTAACTTTCTCGTTCAAGGTTACAGATTGTGTGAGAAATCAAGAGAGATGAGAAGCGCTGTGCAATTTTTGCGAAGTACCTCGGCGAATGCAGACGCTCTACCAAGAAAAACACACTGTGAGTGGAACGTGTTTGATTGCTGATCTTGAAGAGTGCAAAACAAAAATATAAAGAGTAAGAAAAACTCATTTAGTGGTCGACCTTTCTCGATGTTTTATGATTTCATTTCAAATAGAAAATATTTGCTTTTGCGCCTATGACTCTAGCATTTAACCGCAGTTCACGATTTTTAGTAGTTGCCTCGAAAACAGGCTATAGGATTTTTTATTTTTTAGCCTTACTGGCCTATGAAACAATTTTTTGAACATTCAACCCCTAGACTGGAGAAAGGTTAGCCGTCGGTTCTTATTTTCTTGTCCATTTTGAAATCTTTACTATGATATTCATAGGCTCAACATTGATCACCTTTGTTCAATGACTGCGGCTATTGCAATTAACATACTATAGTGGTTTGATTCGCCAAAATTTGGCTATTCAAATTGCGTCGAAGCAATCTTCAATGCAATCATTGAAGCAAATGAAAACTCGCAAGTATTGACTGTTGTTTACTGCTAATGCGATAGGCAAGCATGTCAGGGTAAATAAATTCCTATCGCTCAAATTGATGTGTTTTGTTGCAATGGGCGTGTTTTGTTCCGAATCATCGTTAGTTTTATGTTCACTTAGTGAATAATTTTTATGGGCAACAATATTTGTTTAATTTAGGTAACTTCTCATGTAGTATCCACAATATACAGTTGTTGGCAGCAAACTTTTTATTCAAAAAATAACTTCATCTTCTGATTCGAAAGTTAAACGTTCAGCTATTTAATTTATGGTGTTTGAGAAGTGGTACAAAGAGATCTTTGGCGTAGCATTGTGCCCCAAAAAAGTTGAACAGGATAAATGATAGTGCATGCACATAGGTGGCGAACTTGCTATTGCAAAATGTTTCGGGTCTAGATCTCTCTTGCAACGATTCCAGACAGCACTTAGGTGCGAAAAGAACTTTTTGCATCTTCGTTCATTGCTTAATAAAGTATGATAGCGTTTGATTAAGATCAATAGATAAAAAGAATTGCAGCAAAAAATCCTCACAATGTAATTTGACGAATCCTTGACATTGCTGCAGACAACAATTAAAATGTTGCAATTGATATTGTTGTTCTTGAAGTTATATTTCAATTGATCCTTCATATAGAAGGGAACAATATGCGTGAGTGATATATTCTGCATTTCGTTTGTGAATATCGAATAATTACTATGGGCAAATAAACGCCATTCACAGACTATCGTGACTACTTCAGTTTTATTTTCATATCGATTGGTTTTAAGCAAAAACAGAGCAAAAAACTGCTTTTTGGTATAACCAACACAATATCAAGAGCGTCATTGAGGCCTCGAGACGTCAAAGTAATTCAAATCGAATGCGGCATTTACTGCTGATCGATGGGTTCACTCAATGGATGTGGGATGATTTAAAATCACATTTTTCGGATCACTAATATTCTCAAATCATATTGTTGAATGCTAGCAAAAAACATAAATGAGAATTATTGAAGAGAATAGAGTAGGTGAAACGATTATAGCGGTTGAATTCCATCCGTTAAGAGCCTCGTAATTGAAAAGGTGACAGTCTCAAATAAGTAACCTGATGAGTAAAGGCGATAGAAACTTTTGCAATTTTTGTCATTGGACTAATCACTCTCGAATACTTAACAGAAAAATAAATTTTGCAAAATAATTCTTTGATCTTTCGATCGATCTGATCGCTCACATAAATCTTCTACAATCGACTTACTTCTTTGCGATTCGATCATTGTAAAATAATGATGATCACATCCGTAGAAAAAGATGCGTGCAAATTTGTTATCACTTCAAAGCATCTATAGCTACATTTGAAAATACCGAGTCGTGTGAATTAGGCGGTGGAAGTTATGCTACCATGCATCATATACCTATCAAGTTCCTTTATTTTACACAAAATTATTATAATGCAAATATATAGATAGCATGCTATAATGCAGACTGGAAGTACAGATTTGCAAAAACCCACGAAATAATTTACATGATTATTGGAAGACTTCAAATTTTATATTGCTATACGATCGAATGAACTCTTGGTATTTCTTAGCAGAAGTTCTGAAAGTAGTATGGTGCAGCATATGAGACAATTAACTGACAGAGCTTGAATAGTTTAGTGAGCCATTTTCGGTTAATAACTGCATCGATGAGCCTAATTACCCTATATTCCTGGACACCTATAGTGATAAGGGTTACGGACATGCACACGCGCAGGCAACCTAGCCAGCTCATTCGTTTTACATTACAATCGATGGTGCTCAAGAAGTAAATTTTGAGGCCGCCGAACTGTTTGCTCTGTATCACTATATATATATATATATGTATATATATATATATATATATATGTATATATATATATATGTATATTCAGAAGCCAACAAATATACCAATCGCCTATCCGAGTAATCTCACATTGGAAAATATTTATTATTTTATTCTTGCACCGACGCTCTGCTATGAACTTCGATTCCCACGTTCACCAGGTAGAAGAAAGGCATTTATGATCAAGAGAACAGCTGAGGTAATTTTCATTTATTGCATATTTTACTTCGTTTGTCAGAGATGCTGGAACAAGGATCACATAGTTAGATTTCACCTGTGCGAATCACTTTTATGCCATCCACAATTCTCATTATTTATGCAGTGTAGACGATCCACTACACTTGCTTAATGACTGTTTTTATTTGCGCTTTCACAAATTCCAGGATATGAACGTTCACAGATTTCAATAGTGGTCATATGTTAAAGGGAAAGACTTTAAAGATTGCTATTCGCAAATTTGAAATTGGCGCATATTCGAGGAAAAACTTGAAGGAACATATATTTGTATTCCGAGAAGTCCTTA
>JAAVTS010001200.1:12012-34307 GCA_022845575.1 Baylisascaris ailuri
GGAGGTGAAGTGATACTCAGACGCCTCTAATCCAGTGCTTCAGAGATCGGATCACCGACTTCATTTTCGCATTTGTTACTGTTAATGAGGGATCCGCAGACTGAGCGCACATTTATTACTAGAATCTGTCTACTCTCAATAGAGCAAAGAATTTTTGTTAACAAAGTTTACCTCAGGAATTCAATTACTTTCCCTTATTAATAATAAACAATGTTTAATTAGTATATTAAAGGTTTGGGCACCGAGTATAGAAATTTGTTACGAAATCAATGGGGCGTTGTGGATCGTGATGATATGATCAATGCGGCGAAGTATCTTGTGAATAATCGACGTGTCGATCCGAGAGGAGTATGTATAATGGGCAGCTCTGCGGGTGGTTATTTACTTCTTTCAACAATTCTAAATTCGGATATCATCAAAGCTGCCGCATCGCTTTATGGCGTTAGCGATTTAGTTGGTCTTTATAAGGTTTGAACTTTTGGAACTTTATGTTTCATTTTTAATATGTTAAATGAACTGTATGATTTCTAGCGATGAATTAACTTGAAACTCAGTACAGTTGATTTGTTTTTTCTATTCCTTTTATGGATGAGATATTACTTTAGCTATACCATGCACTGAGAATGGCGATGATGTTGAAACATTGAGAAAGAAGCTGCAACATGTGTGACTCGAACTTTAGTGTTTAGTTGTGCGAGGCGACAATTTACCAACTTAACTACGTGAGAACAACACGGCAGCAAGGGAGTATTTACATTCCTTTATAGTGTCTTATTGCTGTAAGTCCTATGGAAGAGGTTCAGAAATAACACGTCAGAAGCGTGAATAGTTTGTTATTTTACAGGACACGCATAAATTTGAATACGGTTATAATGACCAACTTATTGGCAAATATCCAGAAGAGGCACAAATATATGAAAGCAGATCACCAATTCGAATGGCCGATCGCTTACGTTGTCCGATTGCGTTCTTCCACGGGGATGAGGATACAGTTGTGCCGCTTTCTCAGAGCATCTCACTTCACAATGCCCTTAAAGCGAGGGGTGTAGCTACTATGTTGCTTATCTTCGCAGGTTCTTTGTTTTAGAATTCATTCCTTTATTGATACGTCGTGGAAGCTACTGCGTTGTTTTCAAATGGCATGAGCGTTCTCCAACAAGGGCCGTAGAAACATGCTTGCTGAATGGAGGAAAGTAAGGTATGGCCACGGATAAGGAGGAATCCAGGAGCTCTGAGTTATCCTCTTCAAATATGGCTTAGTCGGAGCTACGAACTCTTCGAAATGCTTAGCACTAGGAGGGAAGTAAAAAAACATTTTTGAGTAGGAGTATGTTGTTTTGCAGTAAATTGAGAGTTTCGAAATTCGTTGACATCTGCCACTTCAAATCGAAAATGAGGCAAAAATTTTTTCTATTTGAGGAGGGCATGAATTTGTTTGTTACATGATTGTCCTTATGAAATATGGTTTAGATGAGGGTCACGGTTTTCGTGGAACGAAAGCAATCAAAGATTCCCTCATTGGATCTTATTATTTCTTCTGCCGTGTACTTGGAATAAAGCCACCGTTTGTCGCGAATGACGTACGTTTCCATACGATTATTCAAGGTGCAAAAATCTATTGTAGATGCATGCTTAATTATTCCGCACGTGAACTCAATAACGATCATATATTTTAATCCGTCGTTAGACATTGAGCGGTTACGTATTGTATAGAGACTAGTACACAAGTTTAGGGAGATGACGAAGGGCTAGATATGGAACTACAGGTCGCATCGAAAAATTTTCGAAAACCATTGTCAACTTTTTATTTATTTATTTATTTATTCTTTATTTATTAATTTAATTTCTTTAAACTTATTATTTAATTACTTAATTAATTATGTTTATTTATATTTTTATTCAATTAATTAGTGAGCTAACTGACTAATTGGTTAACTGGAGTTTCGTATAATTTAATTTTACCAACTTGATTCATTCGCTTAATTCAGTGAATTAATTCAATTGAATTAATTTATTTTGACTTGACGTGATCTATTTAATTTAATTTAGTTTAATCCGGATCAGTTTGATTTAATTTAATTCAGTTTAGTTCAAATCAGTTTAATTCAGCTCACTTTAAATTTACTTCAATTTAATTCAATTTAGTCTAATTTGGCTTTAATTCAATTTGATTAAGTTAGTTAATTAGATTTAATTTAGTTAAATTCTAATTTGATTTAATCTGTTTCGATTTAATTTAATTTAATTTGATTCAATTAATTTAATTTAATTAGCTCTATTTAATTAATTTGATTTAATTAAATCGGTATCACTGAAATTGAACGAGAAATTATTTCTAATATGGAACGATTAACTTAAGCCAGCTGTATGATAATTGACATTTGCAGATGAAAATAGATAATTTGACCGACATTATTAATTAAATGGTGTGGTGCACTAACGACAATACGATGGGATAGATTTGTATGCAAGACGGTAAAAATCACGCTGTTCCTTCGTGTGATCACAAAAGGTAAAATAATTGTTTTTGATATAGTCGGATATTTGCTGCATTCTGATAGGGTGGATATGCCGCATAATCTGTTTGCATCGAAATTTTGCAGGCTCTACTTTTTTTTTTGGGGGGGGTGTTCGCTATCGTTTATAGTATGCCGGTGTTAGGCTATATTTCCATGCCGTGCAGCATGTAGTTTTTTATGCTACTGGTCGCAACGCCGGGTAATCCGATAGATGAAGGGGAAGAATGTGGAGCGAAGTTGGCGGGGTCAGGTTATCGGGGATGGATGGTTTACAAAGAATCAGTTCAAATTTGGCGGATTACCCCGTGGGCATTTCTTAACTACCCACGTTGGTCCTCCGTGGACCATTCTTCAAAAGGTGTTGTGTTCGACAATAAGGATGCTTCGTTTGCTGAGAAAGATTGGGTTAAACCGTCTTGTCCAGAGACCGAACATTACTTTCATGTGTAAAGCAGTGACCAAGTTCCACCCGGAAATTTTCTTCAGATCCGAATCTCACCCTTGCACCGCGACCTTTTAATTCCGAGCTAATTCGAATTAATTCTGCAATGCCACCTTCCGCTTTCCATCTGTGGGCTATAGAAAACCAACCGGGTATCCAAAAAATAACTAATGTGACATCATAATGGGATGTTTTTGATGACCAATGAAAACTTGTCCGAAGACGGGGGCGAACCTGCGACCTCTCGCTTGCCGGGCGAGTGCTCTACCGCTGAGATACCGCGGACGTTCTAACTAGTCATCAACCTCTTGTCACCGTTCTGGTATTTGGCGTAATGCGTCCACCGGAGTGTCGTATAATGTACGCACATGAATTGACAGGAGTTCGTAACAAGAGGTTGGTGGGTGATGAAAACGAGCTCAGCGGTCGAGCACTTCCACGGCAAGCGAGAGGTCGCGGGTTCGTCCCCGTCTGTGGACAAGTTTTCATTGGTCATCAAAAACACCCCATTATCATTCGCAGTCTGAGCCAAACTTCAGTTGGCTCATAACTCAAAAACATCGAACACATATAAACGTGAAAACAATGGGGACGTTTGGAATCGACATATGCCTAGATTAAACGCATGTCAACCAACTGATCCCAATCCTTTCCGATATTAGACACGGTTGGCCATATTTTGTAATAACACCTCGTAGAAATTTATTCTGCAAAGAAGAACATATAATATCGAACAATGAAAGTAAATGACCGCAACAGAATATCGGCTCCGACGTCGACTTACCAACGAAATAATTATAATGGAAGCGTCATATTCAAATCAACGAGACCATCGGCTTTACCGCATTTCTTACGTTTCATATTTTATAGAATCTACAAGTAATAATACCCGATGGCGTACTGGTTAGGTGAACGATAGTTTTTTGCGAGTGCAAAGGAACAAATCACACGAATACTTCGAATATTCGCAGTAAGAAGTGATGGTGGGAGAGCGAGTTGAAGTACTAAAACCCACACTATCCTTACCTGAACAAACAAAGGCCACTTACGTTTACTTAAAAAGTTAGTTACATTTGCCACTTACTTAAATCTGCTTTCCACCTTATTTATCCTCACAAGTCACCGAGACTAACGACGTAAAAGCAAAACATTATGTCCGACGAGGCGATTACTTATTAAATTGCATAGGGAATATTTGTACTGCTTATACCAAATGTCCCATAGATTAACGGGTATTGGAGGATGGAAAAAATGCAATGAATGCAAAATAAAGGCACAAATTTCTCATCCCGACCGATTCGATACGGCAGAGATAAAAATGTTGCCCAAAAATAACAAAGAGAAAAAAAGAAGCAAAGCGACCGAAAACTGACTTAGCCAAAATTGAAAAAAGAAAGAAAAAAGATGAGCGTCGTACCATAAATCTACACACAAACATGCACATTGCACTTTGAAATATCAGTAAAGTTTGAAATACCATTAAACCATTGTTCCATTCTTTTTCGCTCAAAAAATGATCTTATTTAATCGATGAATGAAACAACCAGTTAATAACCAACCAGTACTTAATTACCAGAATAAACCAACAATTAAAAAAAAGCACGAAAGGCAAGGAACCTGGAAGCGAGGAATGGAAAACACAAACAACTAGAAGAGAAAAAAATTACAACACAGAAAAATTTATTTCTTTTTTTTTTCAGGGAATAAAATTAAACGCTATAGAAAAATAAGAGAGGAATGACAACCAATAAAGGTTTATTGAATATGAAAGAAAATATTGTTGCGAAAAATTTACAGAAATAAATGAAAAAAAGTTTTTACAAACGTAAACAACTCGAAATTCGCAAATTAACAGTGAGGTTTCCACTCTACTGCTAATTTTTAACAACAAGGCCATTTCAGAACTACCACCATAAAAAAAATCAACGGATTTTCTTTTCGAAGGAAACCATGAAAAACAAATCATCTCTGTCCATGTAAAAATTGCACAACATTACTAGGGCATTTACAACGAACAAAATGTTCCATCGAAGAACTTTTAGGTTATAACTTCGCTCCCGTCTTCAGGGCCGTATTAACAGTAAAACGTTTTTTGAGTTTTTTCTCTAAAAGTCCCTATGTTACATTTCAGAAAGATACAGAAAACTTCCCATCAACAATAAAAATAAAACATTCATTAGCAGTTCCCTCTTTTCTTCTAAAGTTCGAAATTTTTTCCACCATTTTCTTCTCCCTCAAAGCATTTCACTCTAAGATCTACTACCTGGCTTAAAAAATACCATTACTTTCGCATTATATCAACAATTAGACCACCTGTTACAGCTAAAGTAAACGCCTCAAGTAAACCAATAAAGTGGATGCCCTACCAATTGATAAGACTGTTTACTTAAAATAAAATAAAAAACAACAACCAGTGCCATGCAACCTACAGAGATGAGAATAAACACTCACAGGAAGAAGAACGTGAACACGGATGAATAAGCGAATGGAAGAAACAACTTAGAGCATCATAGATTACGGTGTGCGTACAAATTAATCTCTACCGTCGAACTACGGTAGTGGTTCGACATAGTTGGCTGGTATAAGACCCGTTTTGCCATTCAGAGTACCGACCAACCAGCCTTCCTCTTTCGATTCGTACACTACAAATTTAGGCATCATTATTCAGTTCAAAATACCCTTTTACACCAAGAAATACTTGCATATTGAAAATGACGTCATCGATGTTCCTTGCACCTAAAGCAGAAATGTTTTTAAATACCTGTTTCATTGTCCATGCGTCTCTTTCTATTTTCAGCAATATGATATAGTCAGCTCCAAAATTTAAAAGTCCCCTAAAATTTCAGCGGAAGCTTACCTGAGGGAAGGGTTCTACTACCCGAGGATGTCGGATTTTCCCATTAAATTTTCCCGTTCTACTTTCCCATTAAATTTTGAAGGTTTCAACAACCCCAACATGTACAGTCTTTTCTGAGTTTTTAACGAACGCTATAATAAAATTATGAATATTAGAAACTTTGATGATACAACCGCTATTTTAAAAGAAATACACATATAATAAAATGATATACCGTTCGTAATGATCTGGCCAGGTTGGAACGACAACTCTGTATCGTGACCGGCTGTGCAAGCATACAACGTTTTAACACGACGACTGAAAAAAAAGCACTCAGTCACTCTATTCCAAATAACACGCAATTGTGTTATCATAGCATCCGCCTTATTTACTGCACCACAATAGCAGTTTAACATTGTTACGCATTAAAAAAAGCTTAAACAGAAAATGTTCATTAAAAGGCGCATCCTTACCACAGAAACGCATTACGTTGATTTATTACGATCCAGCAAACACCTTTCTACTTTAAATTAAAATTAAATAATTCAAAAACAACTAAGAAAACACTCCAACAACAATTAATATTAAGCACATTGCAATAAGATTATTCGCTGATCTGAATGCAAACTGCACTTATATTTTGTGGGATATTAGCCGGATTACTTTATAATCAGAGATTTCTTAAAGGTTTAATTATTAGCATTTCCTATGTGAGGATTCCGGATAAACTGTTAAATAATATTCTTAAATATTAGTTCTGTTTTATGCTCGATTGAAAAAAAATTATCACCTTTTGCAAATTTTTTTTTTAGTAAAACTATTTTTATCCAAATAAAACAAATGAATTATTCAATTTCTTGTGAGTTTTGCAACACCAAAGACCTATTATAACCTCTTTTATTATGACATTAAAAAGTGATATTTAAACTTTTATTTAGGAAAGAGATTAGATGGAAAATGTAAACACATGCAAATTAGTTAATACCGGCAATGCAACACAATTAAACACATCGATGAAACATACGCATCACATTTCTCTCCTTAGGCATTTGCGAGCAGATATATTACTGCAAATAAAAAAAGAGACAAAACCACAATTTGCAGCTCTATATTTTACTCCGATGATGGGAAGGAAGATGGCTTATTTTCAATAACCGAACAAACCATCTCATCAAGTTGCGTAACATGTGAATGAGATAAACGAAGAGGATATTTTCATCGAAAAATGATGAAAAAATATTTCTTGAAAAAAAAATTTTTTTTCACACCTCAGACTTATTCATCTCAACATTTATAAAGACATATAATTCGAGCGAAAAAACAACTGGGACAACAAGTAAAGTAGTGCTTGAACCAAAGACGCAAACAACGCAGCTTAAATTAATTATAAAAACCCCCTGGAATATTGCCAAATACCATTTTTATATCTCATTCGGCCAGGCAGGAAAGTTTTTAAGGTCGTTTTATGATTGCAATACCATCGACACAATTTAGAACGGTCAAAATCCAACAACACAAAAGCGCAAATCCTTTAAGACAACTTAAAGAAGTGCAAAAGAAGACATCAAACTAAGAGAAAGGAGGATGCGAAGAAGAAAGAAAGAAAACTGTTAACATATCAAGAATGAAACCAAACATCATGAGGAATAACATGCCTTCATACCAAAATTCATTCACAAACATGGTTTCTCTTTTATAAATCCATCTCTTAAGTGATTTTTCTATGCAATCGACATCAAAAACGTTGGTGGCCTTTATGATAGAATTTCGCATGACAAGTGGATGGCGATTTCACGTGACATCAGATCCGTTCAATGCCAAGTTTTTTGAACGTCTTCTGCCCCCAAAGCTGAACTTTATTCGTACGAAAAATTGGACGTGAGTTTTCACAGTCTAGTCGGCGTCCCCCATTTAGTAGTAAAAGAAATATCAAAAACGTTCATAAGAGTATAGGATGAAAGCAGAGCGGGAAGAAAGCACCAACCTGGGTTGCAATGATCCTATAGGGTGCACATAAGAGAAGAGAGGCGATACGCGTAGTTCATTGAGTGCCACATTCTGCAGGTGAGAGGAGTGCGTCGTGTTCACACCTTGATTAGAGGCACCCCCGTGCTTAGTGTCCCCACCGCCACCACATTCACTCACGTTCACGTTTGAGAAAGGAGACGTGCCAGCGTGCACCCTGCTATTATAAACACTGAAATTTGCAAAAAAGACGCATAGAGAAAGTGGATAAGTGCAAAAGATATAGAGGGTAGAATCCGCTTGCAGCCAATTTTCGGTTCTTCTTCCTTTAATGTGCTCCACAATTCAACCAATCATATGCCTATTTCGAATCGATGAAACATTATCGCTTCATATAGAAATCAACAAAATTATATACCACAAAAATTCCCTATAGAATGAAAAAGAAAGCTTCGGCTTCGATTATTTTAGTATAAGTGGAGCATATTAAAGCAAGAAAAGCCATGATGACCCCTCACCAGCACCATTCGACATTCGTCTCCAATAGCAAGCGAAATATTGCATCCCTAAGCGTTATCCATCTCGTCTTCTTCCACCCAATCACCGTTAGAAGGAAGAAAAATTCATGAAGAAGCGTTCGCCTTTGATATGCTTTCCAACTTGTGTTGAAATCGCGGAATAAATATACAGCAGCAGTCACAAAACACCGAAAGAACAAACAAGCATGCGTATAGCAACAAACACAACAACATCCATAACGACATTTAAGGATGCATAAAAAATTACAACAGCAAACTAGAAGCAGTAGGAAAGTACTTCTCTTTTAATTGCCAATTTCTCTATGAATTTCCTCTTGAATCATTTTTGAAGATAGCGCCATACAAATAACTGCGCCACTTTTAGCTTAAACTGATGGCATAATTTAAAAAAAGTATGAGTGGCCACAAACGGTCGTTCGATAGCTATGGTAGCGGAGCGTAAGCCCCAGCAGGTCTAACCATGCTTCAAAGGTATTGAACTGCCAATCCTACAGCGTGGTCGATTCATACCCCGAATCACCAGACCATGCCTGCTAGAGGTTGAGGACCGGCTAAATTCGAAGAGAGGTAATGGCCTGCTCGCCTAGCCAGCGAGGTGGCGTCATCTAATGGCTAAAACAATGCACGGAAATGGGCCTCAGTACCCTGACAACGATTGGGGTAAAACCTGGCCGAGAATGGCGAGGATGAGACCAAAATGGAAATGCATTGTGGCCGACAGCGTGCACAACGTTCGATAATCCGGCCTATCAAGTGATCAAGTGATGAGTGGCCACTTAACTGGTCATTTAGTAATGCAAGAGAACGGTCATTTAGTCGTCACTTTCGGAAATTTATTCCTATGCAGACTATTGGCTACAATCTTTAAATTTATAATAAAAGCGAGCATAGCACGATGCTTCAAATATAACTAGGTAATGAAAATTTTTTAGACGCTAATATCTATTCAACATCAAAAAAGTTTAAATGATTTATAATAAAAAGTATCTAAAAATATAACCGCATGTGAAACTTGAAGTAATTTTAATTTCTATTAATTTATATTTAAACAACGTTTCTCTTTTACTCTTTATTTTTACTCAAATATTGAAATATTCACTCAAAAATTATTTTTTTTAACCAAATATAATATTAAAATGAATAAACATTAAAGTGAGACAAGTATAAAATAATGAGACCGTCCATTTCTTGACCGAATTTTGTAGCATCATGCTTCTTGCTTAAAGGCAATGCGATTTGATGACCGCCACCAATTAATAAAGCACCGACATTAAAGTCAACGTTAGCTATATGCCTACGTTACTGTCAATAAGCAGTGTGCCTTTTTGAATTCAATATACCGGGAATGGGTGGTGGCCTGATCACAGATCGATGGCCAAGGCTGCCTTCTATAGTAAACCTCTGGCATGATTTCATGCCAGTCCTACAGCCTGAATGTATTTTTGAAATACTATCCACTGTTAGGCTACGCTATACATGAAGAAAAACCCCTCAGTAAACTGAAGTAGACGACATTCAGCAAAAAAAAGATTACAGCTAGATCGACCTATAGCCTTTTTCATTTCAAACGATATTCTAAATATCTCAAGTTGGAAGATGTAACACCATAGTCACTAATTTATAAAAAGAAAAAAATCCCACAAATATTTTTTTTAAAACAAAAACTTACGAGGAAATATACATTTTTGAGGGAAAAAACTCTTTTCTTAATAAAATTTGCGTTCGATTATTATCATAAACAGACCAGAAATATCGTACTAAAATAAGCGATAGGGATCTATGCTTTTTTGCATTTTTCGATTATGAATCTATTTTCAACTATACGATCATCAATCAGCTTCCCTTGCAGTAACTTCGGGATAAGTTCGTACTTGCAGCTCACCACAAAGAAGCAAATAACGAACAAATGCACACTTAGTCGGATGATAAAAAAAGAAAGCAATTTCTTTTCAAATTCACTTACGAGGCAGATAATAAATTTCCACCTGAGTGCCGCTTTTTCAACCTATCAGTGAGGCTGCAAGCCGAACATTCACTTCATATATACTTAAGTTTTTTTTTTTAAAATAAATTTAACAAGGTGAGAATTTTCACATAAATTAGCCTAAATTATTTTTTTTTCAAAAATCCTTTGGATTTTGCAATTAGAAAAATTAAAAATTAAATGCAATATTCATTAAAAAGAAACTCCTCGATCAGCACCTAATACGAAAACCTAGAAACTCCTCGACTAAAGCACCAAAAAAGCAGTTGCTGATAATTAAGAGTTGTTATTTCAGGCTGTTTTCGATTTGATTTTTCATTATTAATGCCTCAAATAAGTGTTTAAAAATATTCTATCATTTTTTTCTCTAATAGATTTTGAATGCATGAATTAATTATGTCTGAATATCGCGTAATTAGTGCAATCAGCAATCGGCCTCATAACGATGTCTATTTCAGTGCATAAATTCACAAACAAATATACCAGTATCCGCTGTCATTATCATCGTTATGTTATCACTATCCACCACAATAATCATATAAAAAGCTAACACTGCGACGTTCGGATTCATATTAACAAAAAACAGTTGCAACCAAGACTTCTACATTATTGAATACAAACAACAATACCCATAGTACCCACTCAAAAAAAAGAAACAAAATAAAAAACTTCAATCATTTCCAAATATTTATGCTCATGATTATAGCAATTTATTCATTCCGATAAAAGGTTTTTCATTTTTCACATCTTCAAATGTAATGAGATATGGCGATATGCTTTGTCGCAAAACCAAACTCCACGAATTAAAATCATCTAAGTCAAAAACATTCCTATCAAAATTAAAAAATAACTCGCTATTCACCTATATACGTTGACAGTTGACAAAGCTGCTCTCATGATATTCAAATATAACAGCTTCTATTTAATGTTTTCACAGTGTTTCCTGCCACCTATCACGGTGATATTCGTGTAGCACCTAACCTTTTGCCATATAATTTCACTATTCGGGCATAAACAAATAAGTATGACCGCTAATTAGCTAAGAAGTAAAATTTCACTAAAAAGATAATTGAAACTGCTTACGATTCGCAAGCGAATGGATTGTAGGCAGGCGCATAAGATGAACTCATCTTCGCTGAAAGTAATTCATTTGCATTGAGAAAATAACACGCAAATTTTAAACAACCGAAATATTTCATCCTTACTTAATCGAAAAAGACTCCGTTGCTTACATCAATTCACCTCTATAGATAATCACAGGTACGGGCAATAAAAATATGAAACTTTTTACATATACAGTAGTACCCCATAATATTTTTTAGCACGATGCATAGCAAAGTCCTCAATAAGGAAAGGATTTTTGCAATGCAGACCTCTACTATCATTCTAAAATCATGTTTTCAAATTCCCTCGTCCCCTCCTAATTCCAATGATAAAAATATTCCAAATGTAAAATGAGTGTATCTCTTCAAAGAGAAGATCCGTCTATATGCACATCGGTACAGCCAGTCAGGTTACTTGCATACTGTACGCCTGGCATCATTTCAGGAATGATGATCTGAATCGATCGAAGGATGAGGCAAGAAGAAGTGAAAGTACTGCTGCGCCTTAAAAGTTTTTGAAAAGCATGCATAGAAAATAAAAAAGAACAAGCAAATCAGGAGGGAAAAGCCGTAGAAATGCTTTGGCTAGGTATTACCATAAACATATTTGCAATACATAAGAAATTTACATAGTACTTTCTGTGAGTTTGAAAGGTATGGAAATCTAACAAAAAGAACCTTTGACTGCAGAGGCATTACGATCACGAGACGTGTCCGCAGATTGTTGATATGGACCCGTCGGCGATGGAGAGACATCCGAACCACTCGCTATCGAGTTCAACGAATCTGAACTCTCGCCGCACACTTCCCCGTCTGGCGCACGTTGTTGCCGTCCGGTAACGCTTCTTAATAACACGGCAGTTAACAAGTTTAAAGATGAAAAGTAATGCCAAACCTAACCGTTTGCAATATTTCATTATTGGGATACGATGGTTTCGTTTATCTCCAAATCCCTCTTTCCGACTGATTGATTCCTTTTCTTCGTAAAAGTTATCAGCGTTTTAAGGCTAAGGATGACCTGATCGTCAATTAATAAGTCTGTTGCGATACTTTAAAAATCCATTTTAGAATCCTTACAACTGTGATACTAAAATAGTGCTCGAATATGGTAAAGAATGAATGCAGCTCGCGTGAAAGGAGCTCAAAAGGTGTTTTAATTGCCATAAATTAATAACTGAAGTAAATAACTTCTTTACGAACTTCAGCAATAGTACTCTTTATATATATGTAATATACAAAAAAGCTTCGATTTTATACATGTATATAAGAGCTTCGATAGTCGAAACAATTATTCTGACAGATTGCACAGAAAGAATATTTTTTGAACCACCTAAACACGAACTTGAAAGCCTTTCAAATAGTTTGCAATTAAATTATCTGATTTTGTTCATGTTGTTCAAACAAAAATAATATAAAGCAATAGTATCATAGATTCGATCTCTTTTTTTCACTAGTATACGACATAATGCTGATTGCAGATCGATGTCTACATCGGATGGTAAAACATAAAAAGAACATCGATGAAGAATGATTCATCCCACATTTATTGGGTTTTTGTATAATTTAATTAGTCGATAAATGTTCCTATATGGAGCTCCTCAGAAAGATATTAAAGGCTCCTCTGAAGATTCATTAATTCCTCGGAATTGGACGAAAAGCTCGAGGTATGATAGCTGATAATTCACCTGCATAATAAAATAAAAACCTCACAACATCTCAACGGGAACCAATTACATCATGTCGATCCCTCTAAGTCTTTCGCAAAACTTAATCTAGCCTGCATAAGGCTCATCGAACAAGTTCAGCAATGCAACAATATAGTGAACTTCTACCCCAATTGCGCAGTGTTGGCCTGAGTGCTCGTTGTACGTTTCATATGATGTGTCCTTGGTGTTGAAGTTTGATTTAAAGCAGGAGAAGAAAGTGCCGTCCCCCCGGTTGGCGACATAGGCGTCGTGCCAGCCGATGTACTTGGTTTCCCATAGGTTGGAACCAATCGAGTTGGCGAACATACATTTGAGTCTACAACATAACGTTTGTATTAAGTTTGGCTATCTTTACAACTTTTGAATTATCACTCGTCTTCCTCTGTATTGGTCTATATCCTCGTGCCATGAAAATAAGCATTAATCGGTTTTTAGTGGCCATCACCACTTTTCCTTCATGAAACAATGCAAATATAATATTTTATAAATCATTAACGGAAATAATAACTCATCAAGCAACTGGATGTATTGAATAAAGTTGCAGTATTTTAGTTTACTATACAAATTTTTAAATAGTAAAGCCAACTATTCGGAATAGAAATAAAAATAAAATAATATAACAAACGAGCGATATTAACAAAACAAATTAAACCAAACATTGTCTGGTGCATTTAATATTTATCTACCACAAGAAGCACTCAAAAAACAAATTCTTAACTTTAAAAACTCTAAATCACAGGAAGTTTCTGTTTTATTATTACAATTAAGGAAACTGAAACGTGCAACATTCGAATATAATTTGCATAGCGTCGACCTTACAACAACTGATAAAAGAACAGCTTGCAATATCGATACACAGGTATCATAACGAATTATGAAAAATAAGTTCTAAACTTCTTATACCTTTAAACTATTTCAAGCGGACCCATTACCAAATCGTGTCCATAGTTCGGTTACGAAAATTGGTAAAAACTACCGAAAAATATTACCAAATCTGACTGGACTTTACCCGATCTCTATTACCAACTGTTAAAGCAATTTCCTCCTGGTAATTAGTATAATAATTATCTACGATATCACCTATGCTGAAGACACAAACCAAAAAACAAAAAATCCCATATTTTTTTGCGGAACTACCACGATAACCTTAACAACCTAACTTATAATTCAACAATCCCCGTGAAAGACGTCATTATAAACAAATGAAAGCCAACCATCCTGACTATCGACGAACGAATTAGCCACCCTGTCATAAATATGAGGATAACGTTGTCGTGACGATGAATTGCCTATTGAACGTGGCCGATTACCACCCGATACCGAACTTTCCGCATAAGACCTTAAAACAAACATTCAGAAAAAATAAACACTGAAGTTTTGCAAACTCCATCCCACCCTCACAATGACCAGCTGAATACCACTTAATTGTGTTTCAAGAATGGTGGAAAGTCGATTAAACACCTATAGAAGTTAACTCATTTTCACTGGCCTATTTAAAAGTCGGGTAAGTTTCCGCAATAACTTGCCCACTTGCCACAGTCTTGGGCCAGCTTCCCTTAGCGTTTGCTCCCGATTGCTATGACCAGATCCTTTCACCTCGCCAACGAACTCCCAAAACGTCTTTTTCATGCCAGTACAATAATCACAGATCCAGCCCATTTGATCCCACACTAAATTGGACTGTATGAGTAGACTTGTCCTCCACTACATCTGCTCATCCCATAAAGTTATAATGAAGTGACGTCATCATCACTGATCTTTCCAGTGTTCTCCGTGCGCCACTCATATCGTTGCTTTATCTTCCCTCCCCAAGATCAACTCCTTTATCACTAAACACTACAGACAGGATGATAGCTTTAAATGAAATGAGCATTAAAATATGCACAATGTAAGATAGGAAAATGTTTATCAAGTACTTATCAATCACCTCTTATCAGTAGATGGTGGAGATACTGAAGACTGTTTAGCGATGGAAGGTGTCGCAACAAGGAACGGTGTGCTACTCTCTGGCGAATCACCACTTCGATGCAATGGCTTTGGTGGGCATGGAACACCATCGATATTCGATGGATGTGTATTGAAGATCTATAAAAGTTCATTACTAAACTCTGTCACCTTTCTTCTATCCATACTATCGCGAATTTCATAAATTATTCATTAATAATGATAGAATTTTTCGTCGAATTAGTGCTTACTTACTATTACTTCTTATCAAATGAAAAATTTGGTCAAGCTTTTAGATTCAGCGTCGTTTCTTCACATTTTATTATTATCATTGTTATAAGTCGATATAAATATGACGCCTTAAGCTTATCGAAGACAAATATTTAAGAAAAAATAGTTCCACAAAAGCCTAAAATGTTAATGAAAGGATTTCCTCAAATCTGGAATTTTTAAATCCGCAACATAAGTACGATCAGTTGGAATGTCTATATCAAAGATATGAAAAAATACACTAACGAGATCACAGTTAGCGATGAGCACTTCAACGACCACATTACAAAATTTAATATCCATGATAGCTGCCATAGTCTCCTCTTTGGGTCGAAGCAAGGTGGGTCCAAAACAAACACCTAGATTGCCCACCGTCATGAGGTTCTCACTTGAACGATCCGCTACCCTGCAATCTCGTTTCCTCAACAGCCTACCATTAAACATTACCAATAATTACCGATAGTACCGATAAGGCAACACCAGACTAATACCACCAATACCGGTCAAATCTATTACCGGTAATTAAGATCCATATGGGAAGGTAATAAAGCATACCTTCCGGGTATCGTACAGTTGCTAAAAACAATGTCTTCCTTCGGTAGACCTAATTCAATGTGAAGCATTCAGCGTGGAGGATTCTACCTTCGCAATCCCCTATCACTAGCCTCTTGTTCATCACCTCTTTAAAAAAACCAACAGAGGCATATGACATCTCATCCTCTCAAACTTCCTTTTCAAAAACTTTACTTTCTCAAAAATTTGCATTTAAAAATTCCAATGAAATTTAAAATATGAATATAAAATAAAAAATTTGCTTACTTTTTTAGATGTTCGATAATGATCTTCAACATATCAATATGAGTTTTAGGCAATTGATGTACGTAGTAATGAATATGCGATACACGCATCGCACAATCCATTTTCGCCGCATTTATAAATTGACTATGCAAATCGAACGTCATCAACGGCTCTGGTAGATTCCTTTAAAATTTCGATCCAATAAATGCGACTAAATTTCAGCTTTTTTATAAGTTTTAATTGCAAACAACGTTTTTCTACCTTCCTTCCCCCTCCCCCTCCTCTCACTGTCGATCACACTTCCCTCATGACCTAAAGACAGTGTGAAATCAATGAGGCGACTGTGTAGGAGAGGCGTTATTCAGCAAAACAGAACTTCAAGAGAAATAATCGAACGGGGACATCAAACAGTAATGAAATAAAACCGAAGAGTGAAGTAGACAACGGGTATGGGGGAAGGGGGGAGGGGGGAAGGTGGGAGACAATTTGTCTTTAAAATATCTCACAGACACACAACATCAAATCGAAATCAATTCCCCGTTGGTTTACCAATTCTTATGATCTAACATTAAAATTATATTCAATCAGGTTGGAGTCAATCGCTGTGAAAACCATAAACAAAATCACCACTGCGACATCAATGTTATTTCTGCTAAACATACACCTCCTGTTAGTAAGTTACTAATCTTAAGATAATCACAACTTAAAATCGATGTATACGACAAATGGGAGGAGAGGTGGGAGAAGGAGATGGAAGGGGAAAGGGAAAGCTTGTCTCACCTATAAACTTGAAAATAGATGCATGATTGGCATAAAAATTGGGAAGCAATTCTATTGGGCTTATTGAGCTCAGCAAGATGAAGCCGGTATTCGAGAGATGAATAAGCCTATACAAAAGAAGAACTTGAAGACAACTTTAGAAAATCGATGCATATTCAAGAAGAATGAAGGGAAAGCGGCTTTTGAGGAAACGCCTCTAAACGAGGAAACACAGTAATAGATATTACCGTAATGAGAAGGGAATATGGTAATTAAAAGTAACAAACGATAAAACTTTAAAAAAATAAAATTTAAGCAATAAAAGAGCACCTAAGAAACGTTTTGATAGCGCTAGAAATTGTTTTTGTTTCCCATTCAGCATCATCTGTAAAATTGAGCTTCTCGTTCGATGAACGCCGTTTATCGAGACCGATTTGCATCAACCTTTGAACCTTAGAAGTTACACCACAATTCCTATAGAGACCTTGTTCTCGAAGACCACCTGAAAATAAACATCACTTCATCTCCGGAAATAAATATAATTCATATCAACAATAATACCAATTAGACTATTCATTTGGATCCATTTGCAGGACAGCAAGACAGCAAGATCCATTTGCAGCTCCTTCCCCTGTCGAAAAATAATTATTACAGGAGATATTCTGGTTTAATTATCCAAGTTTGAGGTTTTGCTGTAAATTGCGCATAAAGCCGAAACATCAGTTTTCGCTGATTCAACGCGTTTCGAGGTTCATAACACCAACAAACCAGTTTATTTTAAAAGAATTGAAAATCTATCTGGAAATGGATATGGTCCATTCAGAGCTATTCCGTTTGAGCACACTTTTTTGGGAGATTAATTTCCGGCCAAAATTTTGACCCAATTATTTTTAGCTTAGATCATCGCTCATTATTTCGAATCGAATTTGGATCCATTGAGTGAAAAACCGCCAGGTGTCACTTGGTGAAATTTTGGATGGAAAACTGCTTTTTGATGTTATAAAATAAACTTGCATATAATAAATCGCTAAGCGACAGAATAACGGAAATATGTTTTTTTCTCATTTATTTCCCGCAAGTAAACGCTTTTATTATCACTATTTTTGTTGGGAATTTTATGGGAAATATAGGAATTAAGGAGGAACGCCTCTAGTTTACTCCATCCCTAGTTTACTTTACTTCAAATCAAAAGAACATTTCCTGGCTTCAAATGCGATCCTAGATTATGCTGTGTCTAAAGTTCCATCTTCAATTCTGGATACACGAAGCCGGACTCATTTCGTCCGTTCAGTAATTCAGGCATGCTGACAAGAGCATCCAACGCAACCACAGTCTCCTCCCTCTACCCCATATTCCCTGGTGACCACCCTCAAGCTTTCATCACCCTCTAAAAATGCTATTATATAAGCAAAATTCGACGGATTCTAAGCAAGCCGTAAAAAAAGAAGATAATCTGCGAGATACATTTCATTATGGTGGAAGGGATGATGCAAAGGAGCCAAATGGATTAAAAATGACGCAACGATGCGCATCGATGTGCACACATCGCATTCAGAAAAATAAAACGATCGAACATTGTTAAATGCACACACAAACAACCCAAATGCAAATACACTCGCTTTTATGCCCCTTATGGGTGAGGCAAAATGCATCATCGCATTGCTTCTTTAGAGAAATATGAGGGAAAATATCGTTGTTGGTGCAACGTTGGAGAGGTTCTGATATCCCCCTCCTAATATGACTGTTCCTTTTTCGAAAGTACTTCTTTTCCAATGAAACCATTTTCCTAATGCTTCCTTGTGGCACCTAGATTCCTTAGGCTGAATTCCCGATGCCTCGAATTCGAGAACCCTTAATCTCGGTGCCAGATGGAAATGACGGTCTTAGAAATGCCCGAACAACTCGCCGAAGTTTCCCCAACATTATTCGACATATGTTGTGGTTATTATAAGCACTCTCAATTATAAGGCTTGAAGTGCCGTTGCAAAAATTCTTGAACACTTTTTTTTTGAAGAAAGAAAAGCGTTCACAGAAAAAAATCCCTAGAAATATCGTTTACTTTCGGTAAATCATTATAAAACTACTATATTTAATACAAATACACAAAGTAAATATCCAATACGCGTTAAGAATTTCCCATAAACATCAACTGCTATCACTAATGCAATGAATGGTTTGAAAGGATCGTCTAATATCGTTAAAAATAATGGCTTGATTGTCCACAAAAAGAAAGAAAAGCTGCAATTAGATGAGAGAACGCACTCGTTTGAGATGCCTTCACTCCCTATGGATTAGATCACATCAAATGATGCACATCCACATTATAGCATGTAACTGATTGCATCCACCTCAACCGATATTCATTTCGTTAGACTTGCATCGAAATATAAACATTTGATAGGATGGTAAAATATGAAATTCTTGAAAAATTTTGTAAATTTCATATAGGTAACAAAATTAAACTAGAAGGTAATGCAGTGGATAAAAAATATAAAACTGTGTCGTTTTTATACGTTAAAGTGGACATACAATGAATCAATGTTAGCGTTTTTGGACAATCTTCATAACTGTTAAGTGCTGATTTGATTATTGTATCTTAATGGCATTCTCTCATTTGCTTAGAAATAATATCGTAATCTTAGTGCTTAATTAACGCTTGGAAACCTATTGGGATAGTACATAAGCGGGGTTTTTTTTTAATGGGAGAAACAAGAATGCACTAGTCGATATATTTAAGTGCGGAGAAAAAAATCGAAACAAATTTCCGCTTTTTTTGGTTAAAGCATGAATCTATTCTATCCAGCTTGCGCCGATAAGTCTCAATTTCATTCTTTTTTCTCGTAAGCGTTTAGTTTGAATTATAAGCTTGAGCTTGAGCAATTTTAACTTAACTTAATTTAATTATAGGCAATTATAAATTTTATAAAGTTATAAAATTTCTGGCAACTACGAAAGGTGATGGAAATTCGAGTGAGATGGCGATGTTTGCCCATACCTGTCCATGACCTATTAGTACTTAAAAAAATTACTACTAAAAACTTAGCACCTTTTTCAAAAATAATTCATAGATCGCTTAAAATTAAAAGCAGTCTCATTTCTTCAATTAGTTCAACTATCTCATCTCCCGCAGGAAATGCTCATGTAACATATAACTCTAATATGCAAAAGGTCGATAAAAGAATATTCAGAACATAACAACGTTGGTAATTCGATGCGACCAACCACAAATAAAAGATCTGCATAGCTGGCAGAAACTATTGCCAGTACCCCTGGCACCAATGCACAGAAAAAAGATCACTCGATGACCTACGAATGAGGCAATAAACTTGCCGAGTTCATTTTTACCTATTATAAGCTTAAGATAAAATTTTAATAACTGCCTTATAATAATAGCGGTTACGAATTTTCTTTAAACCGCACAATGCATTAACCAACTACCAATTAGAAATTTAAGGTTAGCAAAGAAAAAAAAACAAACAAACAAAAAAGAAAGCAAAAAATAAAGGGGGAGAGAGGAGAAAAAACGAACAGCTCTTATAGCAAACTTCAAAAGTGTTCGTTTTTTCAAACGTTTGATAGCTACCTTATAGATTACTTCATCATGATATCAGCACAAAAATACAAGCTCTTTTGCTCTTTTTCCTCAAAAAAGTCTTTTCAGCATTGACAATAATTCTTTATGGGTTCTAAAAAAAATGTCTGAATTGAAAAATTTATGACTAGGTTGTGAACAACTGTTCACGCCCTTTTCTCGCATTCAACTGGCAACAAGAGAATATGTCATACTGCCATACCTTTGCTAGATCTCTAAAATGATGTCTATTGAGTTCTTTAATATGCTGCCGAATTTTGAATATTTCCCACAATGTTGATGAATTTCACATCTTTATCGCAACTGCTATTAGATTCCTTAAATAATTTCCTCTAGCATATTTTTGTATTACCTCAATTTTTTACACTTTCATCAGACATGCAAGTAAATGAATTACTAAATCCGGTGGCTGCAAGCAATCCTCGGTTAAATCAGCTAGCACAAACGTTTTCTTGCCAAGAAAGACAGAGCGGCAATATGAGCGCTCTTTCCGACATCAGTGAAATATGCATATTGAATAAAATTGATATTACATAAAAAAGAGACTAGAATGAAGGAGCGAAAGGGAAAGGGTGGAACATGAAAACATCATTTCTACAACAATAATAACAAAACTTATAGAGTGCAATGCACTGCCATAAGTTTTATTTCTGATATCTTTCATAGTGGAACGAATATCCACTTTTCAATAAAAATATTTTTAAAAATTCAAATATTCAGAATTAAGAATAAAATTCGAAAAAAATTTACCTTTTTCCTCAATCGCTTCGATACATTTCTTTACGAATTCGAATCCTGCCTCATCGAGCATAGCTGAAAGCATATAAAAATTTCCTCTTGAAAGAATAAAAAATATGGATAAAAATTTTTCACTTGTGATATTTCCCATTGAGCACATTTAAGTATTTATGTTTTTTTCTCCTTTCCATATTTAAACAATATTAAACATCCACATATTTAATAAACATCGCTCTCTTATAGGACGTATTTTGGTTCATCAAAATTTACTTTTTTTTTTTCAATTAAACAACATTCCCTACTTATTCGATCATTTGGTTTCCAATGAGGTGAAGGGAGGGGAAAAGGAGGCAACAAGATCGAGGCTCTAGCATGCTCCAAATAGAATCCACGAGGTACTGCATAAGCACCACTGATTTTCTCCTCATTACTCCATAAAGCTCAACGAATTTTTATGCATATGAGATGGCCATCATGCAACGCTAATGTCCAAATGAACCATTGCTTTTTGCAGCAACAATATTCGGCTCCACTTCATTTAGTGACACCCGGGAGCCCATTGGTGACACCTGAGTGACACTCATATCCGAAAAAATGTTTGCTGACCATGACAACCCTCGATGACGAAAGCTGGTAGAAATGCGCTTCCTTTATAAACGGCACGTAATCCACAAGTTAGATTGTAGGCACCCGTATCGGGTGATATACCCCATGAGGATGAGCGCTCTTTCACTAGCACTCCTCGCATCCACACTTCGCCACTGCCATGCATTGCAAATTGGTCTTACCAAGAAATTCACAAAAACAAAGTACCATAATAGAACATTCAAACGAGGCGTTATACGAACAGTAAGAAATCTGCGTAGGTGTTACTTTACAAATAATCCAAAGAAAAATCTACTTGAAAAGGTACAAATGGTAGATGTATCACTTCAATCGCTTCAGATGAAGATAAGTGCAAAAACAGCGAGCAAGTTGCGCACCTTTACTGGTGAAAATTATTGGAATCCACTATGCTATAAAATGAATATAAGTAATTAACAAACTCCGTTCTTCTTTACTGAAACCGGAAGAACCATGCCAATCATCCCCCCCCCCCT
>JAAVTS010001201.1:0-28486 GCA_022845575.1 Baylisascaris ailuri
TGACAAACGCATTATTCTCATTTCATTTATAATATCGCTCCGACATTTGGGTTGATTGTTCCTCTATGAGAAATGAAATTAGCATTCATTTTATTGCAAAATTTTTGAATGTAGAACTGAAATGTGTTAGCATGATGCCCAATATCGAAAGATTATAAGGTATACCCGCAAATTTCAGCGCTAGAGGCAAGTATATAAATGCATTCGTGCGATGCACACTGATTGACGGGAATGCCTTAGGCATTATCAGTTCATATTTCCAGTCATCTGTACAATTTTTNNNCAGTTCATATTTCCAGTCATCTGTACAATTTTTTGAGCAACTTTGAAATCGTAGAAAACAATCAACCTATAGTTGAGAGAAATTCAAGAATTCTTTCTAATTGACGCTGTTAAACATTTAATGATGACTGAAAAATAGCAAAAAAAAAAAAAAAAAAAAATCAATCAGCTTCTCACGCTGTAATTTTCATCTCCACAAAATTTTCAGCACTAAGCAATNCTTCTCACGCTGTAATTCTCATCTCTACAAAATTTTCAGCACTAAGCAATCTACTAAACAGAAATACCGCGAATACCTCATTAGAAATTTGCATAGCGGAATATCAAGCTGAGATGGCATCGCGATCTATGTTTCTCCACAGAAAACCACTTCAACTTCTTTGACGAATGTCCATTTACAGATCCGCATCGTTGATTAATTCTCTACGCCGCAAATCCCATCAAATCGTAGAACGGATATGGAATAGGGTGNTGGAATAGGGTGCCACAGAAAATCCTTCATTGCTTTTAGGAAGGCTATATTTTATCCTTTAATTTCCGCCTCACGGTTTTTGCTCCTATGTCATCTTTAAATCCCTAGATAGAGAGAGAAGGTAATCCACAAGTGTTGGTCACTTTTTTGTAGTTCTCTCCATTTCCGGCTCGTTTCAGGCGGTGTTGGGGAAACTATTTTAAGAAAGCCTACTTGGTAAGGATTTTGGCATAATGATAAAAATTTTTGTGAATACTATTGTTGTTGTGCTTCATAATGTATAGAATTTTCATGGTTGACCGGTAAAAGTTTTTGACCTCAAGTCTTTCTTCGCACACCGCCCGACGTTAGAAGAATGACATATACGCGGAAATATTGCGCTTGGAAATTCGATGTGGTAGTCATTCTATAGACTTGAAGGTACCCAAAGAGGATGAACATTAGAAGTTTCATAGTGAGCTTAAGACATTTACTGAATCGGCGAGTCACCTTCAGCTCATTTTTTTGTTTAAGGAGTTTCCATGAGAACACGGTCTATCCCTTTTCCCTTTTTGCTAATCTTGTTGCGCAGTTCGCCGCATTGTTTAATGGTGTCTGATAGATTATAGTTGTGAGAGAACCTGTACCCACTTTCTTTAGCAAAGATGAATTTAAATGGTAGTTATTTTTATTTTTATTTTTATTTATTTTGATTTAGTTGCTCATCTTAGATTGCTATTTTTTTATTGGCTGATGACAGCCGTTTGTTCGATACCATGAAGTCGACAATGTTTTGATAATACTTCTCTCGTTCACCATATTGTAAAGCCTACCAATTTTATGATCGAATCCACTTGAAGGAGCNACACTTGAAGGAGCGTTAACCATGAGCGTTAATTTGAAGGAGCTGAATGACCGTAACAGTTCATTAACCATAGCAAAATTCCTGTATACCGCACACCCAGTTATACGGTATGTCATTGAGAAGTTAACATTTCATATGTAATTGTGAACGTTGATTTATTTGCACTAGAAACTAGAAACCGAAGAAAAATCGAAGAAAAAATCTTTCATTGATTTGTGGATGTGGAAATCGAACTGCGCCATCCTTGTGAGAGTAAAGCAGTGAATCACTTTTTTTTGTGACCAGCCTCATCTGTTCTCAAGCGTCCGATACCAGAATCCTTTTCGGGATGAATGCAATTCGTGGTTCAGCTTTGTAAAATGCAGCTCCCCAACCACTCGCTGATGAACCTCCGAATCTGCCACCTGGCGAGCTGCTCCAACCAGCCCCCGATGAACCGCCCCAATCACCAGTTAACGGGCTTGACTCAGTATCTGAAAAAAAGACGCACTGATATAGTGGCAGCTGTATGTTTCATTTAGGTAGACCTGGAGACAGGTTTCAGCGATTTATTCTCTATTGCTTAATTTCATGAATGTCGTTTTGGTTTTTAGGAGGAAATTACAATCGCACCAACCTATGCTTTCATTAAGTGGGAGCAATAAGTTTTTTTTAGAGTTATAGATTTGCATTGTCTAAATTGCAAGCATCTCATGAGCACACTACTCAAACTTTATAAGTCAAAAATAGATCAGACCAATAACGAACGCATCAAAAACATCCCGAAAAGATCATACAACTTGTTAATGACAAGATTCGAAAACGTTCTTTCAACTTAAAATTCTTCCACTCGAGAGTCTCAGATTCTTTTTTTTTTTTGCATTAAAAATTTCCTTTTTTTTCACATAAAATTTCCAACGAATTGAATTTATTTCTCATTAGTTTTTGTTATGTTTCGTGTGTAAATTTCTATCAAATGCACTTCATTAGAGATACTCCGCGAAGTTGTGAAGTTTGCGTTGAATGTACTCTCGTTTACGCTCCCAAGTCGGAAACATATATATATACCGATGGATTAAATATGGCCCCCAATTGGTTATAGCCAGTCGCACGATTACGATTGAGGTTAACTCATCTCAAAATCGTATACCTAACTGTCTCTAAGAATATTCAAATATTTGAAGTCAAAATATATAACTCTAATTGATAATTTAAAAAAACAAAAACAACTGTAAACACCTTAGCTAGATGTGGGAAATAGTTATATTATTAATGTTTTCAATGAAAATTAAACGTGAATACGGCCATCTCCAAAAAGATCGACAATATATATTAAAATAGGTGCTATCGTTTATACCTAGACCCATCATGACGTTGTGTTGGCCAAGGAATCTACGAATCGAATCGATGAATGATCATAACCTCAAACCTACATATGTGAACAAAAATGCGTGAAATTTCTTTGAAAAAAAAAAGTAAAAATTGTTCATTTACGAATAAGGATATTGACAACTTACAGTTATTGAATAAAACAATGAAGAAGAACGCAACGAATGATATGATGGGGAAGTGCATCTCGTTTAATTGTTCAACTAGTCAGATAGATATTTGCTTGAATGTCTTCTCAACTCTTCGATGCCTGATTTATAGGCATATTGAGAAGGACGAAAAAAAAAACTTTATTATACCTTCACAGTCAATGAATTCATTTAAAAAAACAGTCAATAATAAATAATAATAATAATAAAAACTATCGAAGCAAACAGGTTTTGGTAATGGGGTGACAAAAATGTGGAAAATTAGAGTGAGAGAGAAATAATTGTCTTTCTCTTTAGCATCTTCATTCTATCGATACCTTTGGAATATTCTCAGTCATATTGAATGAATATTATTCTTATTGAATTATTTTAAGAAAAGAATTCCTGAAAAGCCTTTAACATTCCGAACTTTATTATATCATATGATCATTCTAAACTTTTAACAACTTTATATTACATAATTGGCTAGCGCTACCGTTCGAAAAACGCTATTTCGCCTAGTCAATACTCCAATTTTTTTTTTTTTTTGCTCTCTTGCTTTGTATGCTCATTTCATACCGTTTGGAGCCTTTAATACTGTTACTGTTGCATTTGCTTCCGTATAATTGTAAAACGGTTTCTTGTAAACGATGAAGGTAGACGATTTGAGTGAAGCAGATTTGCCCGTTATTTTATNTAGATAAGATATACTATACGATACAAGTATACGTATATCGTATATCATATCATATTCCCTTAGGATATACAATATTCCTATATGATACAAATTCCTTTCCCATCTAAATGTTGCGAGAAATAAATTTTGCCTCAAGTAACTTTTTCACAATATCTCTTAATCCTTCCGATAATAAGAAAAATTGCCTCATTTTCTTTTTTTTTCATAAACATCTTACTATTACTGCATCCAGATAAAACTTGAAAGACAAGAATTACTGCTTAATCAGTTAACCTTAGCCCCTGCCACCCCCAAAATTGGAAAATCGAAACCTAAGGTTTGCATTCCAGGCTATGTACTTATTTAAAAATTCTATGTGAAAGTATATTTTAAAACAAATTGAAGGCGACTGTTCTCTACGTAATATTTCAACTAGTATTTCATGTTTGGCTGATTTCATTTATGGCATTATTCTTCAACGCAATAATTGTATTCGCACATAGTATCTATACGACACAATGGGCCGAAATCACCGATGAAGAACTCAACGCACTAAAAGCGAAGATCGAACGTCGTAAGCAACGAAGAGAACTCGACAATCCCAAATATGAGGATTAGAAAAGATATTGCTGATGGGCAATCGTGGAATGAGACGCCTATTTATTGAGATCATTCAGTGACATGATTATAACCAAGAATACGAGTATTTGTAAAGGAAAAAAATAGTGAGATATTTGAAAGTTGGAGACGAAATAACTTTTTCATGGATTTTATCGCCGAAAAAAGGATAAATTCCCTGAAAGATTCGATAAGGTTGAAAATATTTTTCCCCAAATTTGAGTATAAGATGAGTAGCAAGCGAGGGCGACAAGTAATGTTGCAATCTCTATGAACTTCTCTAATTTTCTTTCATCCTTTGATATATCAATGACTGCATTTATATCTTTATGTAAATGACTAAATGTTTCGCATTTGCATAGCCCATTGCTGAGATGTCATGACCCGCTGGAGTATCTGTTTGTTTGACCGTTGCTGCCCAGCAACTATTGAAGTTGGTTCTTGTAAGAAAGTTTAACAATCATACTGTGGGTATATTTAATGAGCATAAAATTTTTATGGATTTTGCGACCGATGAGGTACGATCAAAAGAGGATCTTTCCCAAGCATTTCCACGAGCGGTCGATCTGCATAAACAGAATAGACGCTACTGTGACCTATGCCGATGCCGATGATGGAGACAACCGACAGTGTTATCCTAGTTGCTGGTCCGGTTCGATGTAAACATCACTAACGCCCAATAAGTGGCGTTGAATATCGTTAAAACAACCTAAATCAATTTAGAATTCATCTATTCGTAGATAAAAAGTGTTAGATTTTCCTCCAATATCAACTACTAGTACTGCTTCTTCTTTATTGGTTAATTACTTCAATTACAGTTTTTTATTTCAACGATGCATTGACATACGGTCAATTGTGTTGGATGTTCCCATTGTTGAATGCAGTCATTCGGGAATATTCCTTGCAAAATTGTCACATCTTAGAGAAAATTTGCCGACTCAGCGCACAATCTCATCATTATCACAACTTTTATTTACAATACAACGTTTTGCTATTAAACATCGAAAAAAATATAACGCGAAAGATTTTTGTCAGCTATATATATATTTTTTTGTCTGTTGAAGCGTGAAATCTTTTTTACCTAATGCAATACGTATTGAAATACTTTTATAATTTCAAACTTTGAGGCTTTTGCTGTGGTACAAGTAATTTTTAAAGCATTAAAGCTTTTTTTTCAAACTTTATTGTAGTATCAACTCACCAGCATTTTACAAATATTGACCATAAAAGCAGTGATTCTGATCATGTAAGTCCGCTGTGGAAAGATTTCTTTAGAGCAAACGACAGAAAGCTTGATTACCACCAAGCTTGATTACACAATCAATCTTCAACTTGCATGGGCATTGATGAGGGAATTCATGAGGAGAGAGATGGGTAAATAAACTGATGAGAGCGCTATCAATTCGGCCATATTTTAGACCTCTTCTCCCCGTACCATTAGCATTCTAGAGCAATCTCACTCACAATGTGGTTTATACTTGAGTATATTCTCTACCCCAAGCTATCCTTAGACAATCATCTACAACTTCATTGGATGGTTCTTCATTAAGTACTTCAATTAATCGATCTTCGATCACCTCATTGACCGCGATATGTGGCTTATTTTGAACAATATTCGCATCCGAGTCAACAGCATCCCTTTCGATGATTCCTCGACATAGTCGCATATTGGTGAAAATATTCGACAATGTAAAATGCTTGTCCAATAATGAATGTTCAACGTCAAAAGGACCTACTCGAGAGCAAAGCAAACGTCGACATGATGCTGTTGTACCTCAAATATATTGCATTAATAAGCGCTAAAACCAAACAATAAGTCATTCTGAAACTTTTTTCATATTCAATAGAAACTAATAAACATAAATATTAAAAACTCCTTGTGCTTAACATAGTTACTTTATTATGCAGCAAAGCTTGGAATCACACATTTTTGAAAGACCGCAAGAAATCTCAATGATAGTTAAGAACCGATATATGAATAAACATGTCGTTGGATTGAGATCGACAATAAAAGAATTGTATAAATGCATCGGATTACCCAAAAAAGCCTCTTCCTTTCCCTTCACTTCATTAATGATGAAATTTATTCAATCCATTATGAGGTTAACTGAAATCCGCTCACAACATGCACAATAATGCAATAGACAGAACATTAATCAATGAAAAAAAAGATAAAATTCATAAAACATTTAAAAATGTCTATACTCTGTACGACTCTCTGTATGGCTAACTATTTGTCCCTAGAAAATCTCTACCACTGAAAAAAATATCAACGTTTTCTGCCTCATTTGCAGAAATCATTAGAATTTAGTCGACAATACTGTATTTCTCGTTAGCTTATCACCATCCTCCCTCTCAAAATGAAAAAAGTGTCGAATATTTTTCTTGAGAATTTTGAATTTGGCCGAATGGTCGTTCAAATTCTGAAGCTTAAAGCAAGCATTTACTTGTCATTTCTTTCGATCATTTTAAAGCATTGCAAAAAAAAGGAAATCTTACCAAGGCTGATAGCAATTTCACGAATAAAATCACGTAAGAAAGAATCCGTCTCGCTGATACAATTCAACGTTAACGAAAAATGTGGCGCTTTGAACGAATTCAAACTAATACCATAGACAATAGGTGTACCAAGAATTTTTGCTCGAGGCAATCCCTGTAAAAATTTATATTTTCAAAGTGAATACCCATCACACATATCTGTGGGAATAATTTTCATCGGCGCAGTGAATTCCTCTTCTCGCCGTAGACTATCTTCACCGATGATAGGCAATAATGCAAAAGCAAAACGATTATAATAAATATTAAGCTAAAAAAAGAAAACGCTGATTTACGCTAAAACTTCTATTCCCATGAATAAGTGGGGAGAACCTGCTTTCGAATGATAAAACAACTCAAAGTGGATTCCTTGATTTCAACTTTGCCTAAAATTAAAAGTCACATGAAGAATGAGTCTAAATTCAACTCAGAGGGAGACAATCGATTATTTTTGTCACCACAACTTTAATCATAAAAGAAAAAAACGTAAAACAAGCTGAAAAAACACTTTAATTGGCCACTAAGGCTGATATGTTCTATGGACTACTAACCTTACACGCTAATTCGAAAGCTTCTTGACTTTGTAGGTCGACATTTGCGAGTTCGAATGCTAGACGTTTGTATTGTGCTTGCACTCGTGATAAAAGCTTTTGCATTCGATAGCGTGTTATTCCATCTTCAAATATATTTTCACATTCAAATTCGAATTTATTCTGCAGTTTAATACTCAAAACGAATGATACATCAGACAAAGCCATATTAGCATAGACCTGATTTTGGAGTAACCAGTGGAAAGGTACGAAACTGAAAGTGATTATAGGTACGGTGTCTCAATTAGGGGATAGCAGTGGCGAAGAGTTCCATGCAAGCTTACTGCGCTTACTGAACATATACACGATCCGACGGTAGAAATTCATGATGAGAGTTGATCGTTGTAGAGGAATAATAGCTAATGGTAAATTCAGCGCAATTTAAGTGCAACTGAATATTACAGATTAATAAGAAAATCCTGTTTCATGAAGCAATGCTACCATATGGGGTCCCACCCAGCCTGATGTTTACTAGACCTAAGAAATTAGACAGAGAACGGACAAGCATGAAAAAGTGAGCAATATACACGATGTAGCAATGAATCCCCATTGATGCTTCGCTAAAGCTAAGCATTAGTCCATTCACCGGTCTCGGTTCATTAGCGAAGGAGCTTCTGAAGCTCAAGGCTTTAACTCCAAAAGACGACAAAAAATAACCTCAACTTGAAACCTTGTGGATTTAAAATGGCGGCGGAATCTACAACTATCAGCACCACCATATAAATATAGGGTATTTTTTTATTACATGAGTTGTAGAGAACTTTTTTTTAAAATCAAAAACAAAACTAAACTTTTAAGAAAGAAAACAAGCTAGAAATGATAGCGTTCTAATACCGATTTTTATATTTGCAAAGAAAATTTGATTAAATGAGTATCAATAAGAGGAAGCAAAAAGGAAAAGAATGAATAAAATTGTTGCGCATATTTATGTTTCGTCTTTTAGTTATGAAATGAATATGTTGGCCATAAATAGACCACCCATCAAAATGCAACGCATAAGCAATCGAAATCCATTTCATGTTATATGAGGAGAGACCAAAAATAAAACCTTAGAGTGAGAAATTTTAAAAATTTTTTAAAGTAATTTTTCAAATGAACAAACAATACTAGCGAGGATAACTTTCCATGATGCGAATCGAACACTGAAAAACTCTTCGAGAAACAATCACTTCAGTAATGGAATATTTAGATTATATAAGCAAACAAATACATAAATAATTTATTCAAAGAATCGTTGAACACCTAACCATATTCACATTTGGCGACCACTTTGCCACGAATTTCATTCATATGAGTTTCACGGCCAAGTTGTCCAAGAAGACGATATTCGTTAATCCATGCACGTTCTCGAAGGCTCTCCAACTGTTCACAACCATCGTTTATACCAAAAACTAAAAAGACATCTAAATTACAAAAGAAACAATCAAACATCTAAATTTTTCCGATTGTTTAACGATCACTGAGGGAATCCTTACCATCGATCAGTTCATTTTATTGAATTATTTTAAAAATTCATAAACATCTTAGTGTAGCTTAGTGGAATACTTTCCTTTCACTCTCTCAAATATTCAACGTCAATCCTCGTAACGTACAGTCGGTTATGTCTGCTACCTACGTCGACCTATAGTTTTTCAAATGTATCATACCAAAAAGTTCACAATATCTATCTTCAAAAAAAAAAAAAAAAATCTCCCTCACATGTCGCAGGAATGTGGAGACAGCAAAATAAAGAATATTATTTTCAGAAGAAAAAAAAATTAAGCGATAATTTCAGACGGTAATTAAATCAGTGGTAGATATTTCACAAAAAAAATTTTTTAAATTTAAGAGGAAGATGGCCTGGTCTCGTTGAAACCGTAATAACTTCACCTAAGGCCTTCATGAGCAAATTCATCAACAAGAAAACATACGACAAACACCACAGCTAGCCGGTTCCAAATAGTGCATTTCTTCAATACGAATATCCTCTTTACGAAACGGTTGTCCAATCACTAAACGATGAGAGCTGAAAATTGGAAAAGTGTAGATATCTGTAAAAAAATCTCAGATAACAAACTCTAATTCGAGAAGCTACCAATAACGTTTTTGCTGTAATCGTTAAAAAAACTGCACGATTTGGCAAAAAAAAAAATGTCATAATTCATCGAAATTGTAAAAGAAAATCTACCAAAAACTGTAAAAAATCTACCTTCGAGAAATTTTCCTATCACCGTAGCTCAGATCCAGTCTCTTGTCGAAATGTTCGAGTAGATTTGGTATTCATAGCCATGAAAATCAATAGCCAAGGGATTTCGACTGCATTGAACAATATAAAACGATATAAACACACTGAGTTAGGAATCAGGTATCCAACATACCTGTAGTCGAGTTGCTTCCGCATTCCCACGATCACTAGCGCTTGCGATTTGGGGTGTGGTTCAACAATCGGCAACTCTATAGTGGGGATTCGTTGAGGTGGGATGCATTCGTTAGCATCGGCGCATATAGCTGATACGAGAATCTTTTTCAACGAAGTCAAAGATACATCACGAGGTTTATGAACACATATCACTCCATGCAATACCGACCAGATATCACTCGCTGATACCGCTGATCGCATTTTCGTACGCTATTGTTATGCCTGAATTCCATTTTTTTGTACTTATTTGACTTCAACAACCATCAAACATTCGCACGAGGATTATTCGGCAAGCTCGGCAATTGTGAGTTGCTTTCCCCTTCCACCCTAGGAAATATCGTCCACAATTATTTCTCAAAATGCCTTATGGGATACATGAGGCAATATAAGAGAGAGAATTTAGAATTATACAACTTAACCGCTAGATAATATTATGCGTAAATATCGCAAACTAAGTTATACTTGAACAGTTCGTATGAAATATGCACACCAAACATTATACTCCAGAGCATTTTATATCCGTGTGGAACATTCCGTCTCAACTTTGGCGTAGATATTTAAATGCTCGGATATGAGTGAAATCTGCCACACTCGATTCATTAGTGGCTCATAACTAATGTTCCTCCGAATTTACAACCCAACAGCAAAAGATTTATAACCGTCATGACGACGAGAACGTAATTCGGTGCGAAACTCTTGGCCTGCTGTTGTTGTTCGACGCCAGAACTCTAAAGTGAACTGCAGCTCCATGTGGATTTTAAGTAGTCACCCTGCTCCAAAGAATGTGGGCTTGCTACTGTTGAAAGAGGTGTATGAATTCATGCCCTGACGACCAACAATCACAATGAGGTATGGGAACGAACGTTGCACTGACGTGGCAACAAGTAATATCCACAGCGACCTCAGGTGACCGGATTTTTCGCTCCAGCACGGAACCATAAATCGCATCAACTCCGCTCCCGCCGAATGCAATACCCGTAATCCGTTCAGTACCTAACTGCACAGGGCAAAAAATGAAACACCACATTAATCTCACACACAGCCGGAATAACAAACTCTCGACGTCAGCACCTTGCTAATACAACGAACGCCGCGTTGGTCCACCCATTCGCTATCCGCAAGTTACACTGTCCGGAAGTAAGGCAATAGCCTACTGCGCTATCATCATGGAGCACACCTCCTTCACGAATCCCCGGTGAACGATGTTCCCCTGTCTCGCTTAAACCCTAGGCACTAGCGAAGTAACCAACCTGGATGCGGGATTTCAAATCGAACTCCTTCAATATCAAGCCATAATCTGCGTCATACATGCCTTCCCTTCTCCTCACTCCGGTGAAACCCCTCTACATAAGATGAACAAGTTGCAAACATGCACAGCACTATCCCTTGATAGGAAGCTACTTCACCATCACTCTCGTTCATTGGCATCCCCTCCAAAGCTCAGGAAGTCGAACCAGAGAAAAATGATACCCATACTGGTAATCCTAAAATATAAAAACAGAAGCTGCCCAACAAATGAAGTGTTCAGTGAAGAAGACAATTCAAAACTCAACAACACTTTATGCGACAACGAATAAACAACGATCATCACACAACAAACACTTATGCAGCCTTCTTCTGGGCCAGTCTCTTGTCCCTCTCCTCAGCGATTGTGAGCCTCACACCCTTCGTCGCACCCGGCAGGCTCACCAGCGACTTAGTGCCTTTGCCAATAATGAAAACATTGTTCAGTCTGAAAGTAATTCTAGTTAACGTTAAAACAAACATCACCCCACCTGAACAAGACCATCCATGCCCAAGCAGTATTCTCATTTCAATCTTCGCTATAAATGACCGTATTAGATTCTACCAGCTGCATCCGTCTCCAACACTTCGATAACGTTCAAGCAAAGTGCACAGCTTCCATCATCGAAGAAGCCACTATTGTTATCGTTCTCACTCAAACATTAAGAAATACAACACGAAGCAACCACACTGACGTTCTAAATAAAAGGCCAACATATACCATCTAAAACGTCCTTCCAAATAGGCAAGCAGCGCTCGCAGACTTTATTGCAACTTATGAAGAACAAGTGGAGCAGCTGGAAGCGCCCTAAGCTTAAGGGGTGGTGTTGCCGTAAGCTAAGTCGACCGGATGACAGCCTTAGCTGCCTCCAAAATAAACTACGCTACTGTTCTCCCCAGAGAGTACCCAATGACCTGGAAAACTTTTGGCGCATGCATGTGCATCTTAACTGCATAATGCTCTATTGCAAACCTCACCATCAGCACAATATACCTGCCTCACATAACTGTACTATCGTAATAATCACTGGAAATGATAAACAATATCTTTCCACACAGAATTCCTAGCATACACATAACCGAAACGGAACAAACCTCGACCGGTGGTTATGCCATCGGGCCCCGGCCCTCATTATTCCACCACCATTTAAAGGAGAGCCTGCCTATTTAAGACACTTCTTCCTATGAAAAATTCCTTCAGAGAATATACAACTTTCTTCCGTTAACGACCAGTGAGATCGCCTTCGAAATGGGCAAACGCAGCGCTTCAAACAGTTTAAGCCTCAGTGCCAGGCGCACATTAGGCGGCTGGCTTTCACATTTCCAAGGCGGTCTAACCAGCTGCATCTTCCTCCTCGTTGACTGATCAACAACTTTACCTAAACATTTAAGGCCTAAATCTACATGGAAGAAGTGTCTCATTAGGCATTCATCCTTCTCACTCACCGGGTGGCGAAGGTGTGTCCTGCAGCGTCCTTTACGTGCACAATATCAAACGATCCGGGATGCTTCTCGCGGTGACCGACTACACCCACTCTACCCATGTTACGACCGCCCGTCACCATACACAGATTGCCCTGATCGAATTTCACGTAGTCGTTGAACTTGCCGCTTGCTATATCCAACACAATCGTGTCATTAACCTGCAAAATTGCCTTGCTTGCTTCCGACAGGATAAGACCCCACAGAAAAAGGAAAGAACAACCGGAAGTCCACCCTTTGAATCACAAAGGAAACGGACTTCCCCTCTTAGCAAGTAAAACAATAAGTTCAAATGTTCACCCAGTATACACGACCAATCGATGCGGCTAATAAAGTAATTAAAAAAATCAATGCCAGAAATTTATCTAACTTCTCCCGCTCCACAAAATCCATTGATATTTCCTATCGCCTAGCTAATATCAGCTGTTTTTGGATGAAGCAGCGACCGAAACAATTCAAAAGCAGCGAGAGAGCACTGAAGGAGCGACGAAATGATCTCGGATCAAGTAGCCGCATTGATTGTTTCATGGTATATCAAACGGTAATTCCATAAGGTATCGTCATTGACCAAAACGTCCATCAGTGCTCCTTAAAAGCTTGCATCTATGACAACAGCATTCACCAGCACAGCCAATTAGACTGAGAAATCACCTTGACGTGCGGATCGGGGTATCGGATAGTTCGTGCATCGTGAGTGACGATGAATGGCACTCCTTTAGGTCCCACCGATTTCTTCACCACTTTACACAGCTTGAATCTTCCTTCAGCCTCTGTTATGCGGTGCACTGTGTAGCGACCCTTTGCATCATACAAAAGACGGAAAGTCTCGTTGGTTTTCTCAATTGTGATCACATCTACAAACAACAACAACAACACATTTAAACCACATAACAAATAATTACCATCGCTTCAAGAGATAGTGAAACGAGGGAAAGGAGGAGATGAGGGCCATAATTGAGTACGTTGATTGAAGCTCACCTTCCCATCGAGAAATGTGGATCACTCTTCAATACTTTCTGGAAATATGATTGAAGCCACAGGAGTATCGCCGTTTCTCTAGGATCTCTAAATAAAGATAAAATGGGCTGTAAAACAGGACCACATTGAGCAACGAAGCGGTTTCAGAATAATATTGCCGCGAAAGTTTGTTTCATTTACAATCAAACGGTAATTCCATTGTACTCATCATCAACCGCTTCTTCATTCCACGTATCGCTTCGAATGTTGTTGGCTTTCCGCATTATCAAAAACATAATAGATGTAAATGCTCGTTTGTAAAAGTTTTGAGATTCGATGAATAGAAAAGTTCCCACACTAATGCCACTACATAAAAAATGGTGACAGCAAGATTGTGGACATACGGCTCATTAACGGGCCATAGGAGGAAAGAAGTGGAACAATAGGTAGAATTAGATCCTATTTTTGTTCAAAAGGACAATTCTAATGATGAAAACCTTCAGAGCGTATCAATGCTTCTTTGCTAAAAATCAATAACTTGACTACCTGATCCAGAATCTGGTGAATAAACATATGCACTATTCAGTTACAAGCTTCAACGTTACAGCAAAGAAGCCTTCACAAATATTATATCAAGCAGTCGACAACAATGCAACGAACAATTAAAATCGTTTCTACGAAACCAAATCAAATGCTTCAGCTAGTGTTTCGGTTCCGCAATCAGCCACTCAAAAACGCAATCGGAAATAAATATTGACTTACCCATGAAACCAGCTGGAAATCGCATTTCCGTACGAACTTTTCCATCGATTTTGATTAGCCGTTGTTTGCAAATCATCCTTGCTTCATTGTACGATAGTGCATACTTCAGCCGATTACGCAGGAATAATATCAACGGCAACGATTCACGCAATTTGTGTGGACCACTAGTCGGTCTAGGTGCGAACACACCTTAAAACGCCTCATTGCACCTTTCTTTTCTACGCAAAGAAGCAACAACATTTTGCTGTGCTGTGTTGAAAATTTTTCTTAGTGAAAACCACTAGCCACTTTTATAGAAATGAACTGCTAATCTTAATATAGATTAAAAAAAAACAGTCATTACATCGTCATCGAAATTCTATTAAAGTTTTAGAAATGAACTTTGAGATGATAACACTTGAAAGGGAAAAACTAAAACAGTGTTCAAGCAGCTAGACGAATAAGGAGCAGCAGAAGTTTCAGAAAAAGCAGCCATATGTTTGTTTCATGAACAAATCAAACGGTAATTCCATTTCTTATCATCATTAACTACTGCTGCCCATTTCTCTAGACATCTCTTGATAATAATCCATCCAATAGAACAGGCAACAGCTAATAACCCATCCAATAGAGCAGATCGATTTCTGCTATTTGCTTCTCTACAGATGCGATGCTAATAGTTGAAGTGAAACATCTGAAAGTGGAGGAGGATGCTATTCAAGGAAGAAGTCATGTAGATTCGAAAGAAGAGGACAACAACTGAGCATGAGCACATCCGCTCACTACGTCAGTAGATGTAACTCTTTCTGACCTAAAATTAGCTATCGATCTGCTGCTATTGTCAATAAATAGAGGAAGGTTGCAACAGGCATAACGCTGAATATTTCAATTTCCATAAATTCAAAAAATGCGTTGATGACACCATAATATAGTTGTGGTGCTGTGTCTACTAATTAGAATCTAGAGTAGAAGATATGAAACACACTAACCTCCAAGTTTATCAAGCATCCAATGATGCGGTGCTGCAAGACGCTTTAAATGACGCTTCGGTCCACGAGCCATATTTTCACTTATTGATTAAATTTGACAAACACCCACCTTCAAAGAGGAAGAATGAAAAACTGTCTATCTTAAAGTCGATTATCATAAATGCACACACGAAACATACAAAGTCATAGCGAAAAATAATATTGAAAAATTCATTAAATAAACAACAAACAGAACAATTAATAATCAAAGGTGTAGCGATAAACATGCAGTAATATTTGACTGACAACTGATAAGCTGATTATAACATCTTCACATAATAAACTCATGTGCCGTGAATAGCGATCTAGCACAAGTGATGCTCATCGACATTCAACAGGTAAGGAAGCTATTTGTTCTTGCCATTTTTGAAAAAGTTTTTTCAAAGCTCAGATTCGGTGCAATTTTTCAAAATTTTCAAAAAAAAGCTTAAATTCGGCTCGCATGATAGCCGGACCTTGCCCACTTCCGACCGAGCTCATCCCACATTGTCAAGTTCATGCGTCAAATGGAGCCGCAGCCCCTCTTCCAGCTGCAATAGGACTTTACGCACTCCTTAAAGAACAGATCCAACCTAAGCATATCATTTACCACAGACCTATTCCCACTGACGTTTGGATGCTAAGCTCAAAAAGTGCCAATGATACCTCCATTACCCGTTTAGACTCTCTCGACGATAGGGCACACTGCAAGCTGGGAATCTAACGACCCTCCTCGACAACTTCATAAAAGCAAATTCTGCGCCGCATGATAACAACATGGCCTGGCATGATTCTGCCACCACCTGAGTGGTATTATACGACGATGGTTTGGAAACCGTTCTTGCCGCAACTCCGTTCAACCTCAACCTCCCAGAACCTCACATTTATTAAAACCCATAATAAAAACGCCTTACAAGACCGCCAACCAACCCACGTGAAGGAAGAAATAACCATCATCGCCAACGAAGACGGCCTACATCAGTTTTTGGGATATATGCACAACTCGGCGCTATCCAGAATGTTCAACTATCGTATACTTCGTACCAAAAACACCATTCCGGCAAAATTCATCCAGTTCTGCGAAGAAGCATCATAACTGCTGAATATACAAGGAAATGAGGCTCACTAAAGCCTCTCACTGCCCAAATCCCCCTAAACCTTTGAAATAGCTCAAGCAACTCATGCAGAATCCGGAATGAAGTGATCGACCGAGATGTATTAAGCGACGAATTGAGCGTATATGTATTACCGTAAAAGTTGCGAAAACTTCGTTTTAGAATTTGATTCGAAACCTTGAAGCTCAAAAATGTCGGCAATCAATGGAACTCACTCTCTTATTGAAAATGTAATAAACAAAATGCATCTTTATTTACAGAAATTCTATACAAAGGAAATTTGTCATCACAAAGAACGCAATAATCGCCGAACTAAAGTTTTTGAGGAGCATTTGACCGTATTATATTCAAATTTTAAAGCATTAAACCCCTCTGAATAATTCGATTTAAAGCAACTCAAAAACAAATAAATAGCCATATCCACGCCTATTGAAGTCGCATTTTAAATTGAGCAACGGCCATTTAAGATCAACAAACACAAAAACATCACAACATAATTCACCTCTTTAATAAACAACGTTTTTCTTTATTTTGCAATGCTTTTGCAACCTTTTCAACCGACCAACAGATTCCATAAATTGCCAACAAATAATAAATATCTGAAATATTGCCTTCATATATTAAATAATCAGATGGCCACAGAAAATATTTTACTGATATGATGGCCGTATAATTCTGCCGTTGTACCCCACAGCCACCTGTACTTCCTACCACCCTTTATCCTCCCCCCGCCCTTCTTCTCGGCTTTTCACCTCCTTCACGCTCCGTCTGGAGCTTCATCACTTCGTAAAGAACACGTCACACACAGAGGTCATGTGCGGATCCGACGTTAAACTCCTTCGGGTCGACCGAGCGTATGCCTACTGACTCGTCACCAAAAGGCGCAATTACTGGTTGCTCTGAGTTGATTATGGCTTAGGCCACGTCGGCTTCCTCCACCCATTCTACATCAGATTTAATTCACCTGCATAAGGTCACAGGTCAAATCCGGTTCCAGTTCCATCTCTTGTCGAAACCGGGAATTGATTTCAACTAGATCACTTACTGACTTATTCGTATTAAGTGAACGCTTCCAGCTTTAAGATTCTTTATAAATTCTGCTGTGTCAATATTAAAAGCGTAACGTTGAAAGTTTTATCTTTTATTAACAAAAAAAAGCATAGGAAGAAATGAAATTCCATCAAGTGCTTACTGAACAAAAAATCTTACAGCAAAAACAACTCAAGAGAGAAATAGAATCAACAAAAACAATCGAAAAATTCGATTTCGTAATGAGAATGCCAAATCACACAATTTAGAAATAATCCTACTTAATACCGTCAGTTTTAGGGCTTTTCAAATATAAGTGGCAAGAGGTTTTAAACGTTAATATGGCACAAATTTTTTTGATTCAAATTTTTGAAATAAAAAGAAATAAAAAAAGTAGAAAAAATTTACATATATTTTCAAATAAAAATTTAATTTATATTTTCCGCTTAAATAAGCCTAAAATTAAATTCATTAAGGATCGAATTAATACAAAATTTATGCCACTAATGGAGAAAAAGAAAAGTTTTTTCTTTTCTTTTTTTTAGAACAACTATGCAATAGTAAATTCAGCTTTGAATAATTGATTTTAAAAAAATGTATGCGTGAACAAGTCGCTTCGATTGTCCAAATTTGAACTTTATAGGAATTCACTTATGCAGTGAAGCCTGAAATAAAGTAAAATTAAAGTACGAATAATATTTTTAAAAAACCTTTTAGTTATGAGATAATAAATAACATTTAAAAAAAAAATTAAATAACATTAAAAAAAAAAAAAAATCTCTTTCATATAACAAAATGGGTAAAATATTTGAGAAAATTTTGAAATTATTTACTTATAAATTCGTTTGTTTTATTGTAATCGGAACGTTGAATGCATACGTTGAATAGTTTTACTTAACAATCTAACCGGAATAAATCTTTTATGTTTTTTTTTTTTTTTTTTTTTTTTCAATTACCTCGTTTGATTGAATGATGTTGGTGCAATCTTTGAAGATATTCCTCTCAAGTGGTGAAAATGAACGCATCTTAGACGCACGATGTTGCTTCCTTTAATAAGTGTATTTATTAAAAAAAAAAAAAAAAAAAAAAAAAAATAATAATAATCTCATCTTTTTTTTATGGAAAATTTTTTTAGAATTTTCTATTTTTGAGAAATTTTGGCAAATTTTATGTGCCCTAAGATTATTGTAGAGGTTAGATGAGCATCAAAATATGAAAGAGGTTATGAGACGTTTTTCTGGTGCTGCTTGACGTTTCGATATTGATTCGATCAGCTGTTCTTTTCCGGTTCATCCTTATTGCGCTTCATGCGGTCAGTTTAGAAAGCCTAAACCTAAATTTTGTTCAAGCAATCGTCCCTATTTCCCATTGCACTAACAAATATCGATCTTGTAATAGTGTATGAGCACTCATACTCCAGAGACAGTCGGGTGGTAGCGATGTGTATTTCGAGCAAAAACCGTTCGTTGTAGCACCGTTTTTTTTTTTTTTTTTTTTTTTTTTGCACCTATTGTAGCATCGATTACTTACCACGCTTAGCAAGTTTCGCACCTTTCATGTGCCCCTTGCAAAACATCCATGCATTTGTTGGGAATTCAATCCAGTGTGCCAAACTTGTCGTAGCACACGTTATCCAAATCAACTACTACACGAGAAACGCAACATTTTGAGCATCAAAAAAAAGAAAGAAACACACAAACGATCAAACGTTACCTGCGCATTAGAAACGTTTTGACTCTGAAGCGTGAACGTCTATGATTCTCCGACGGGATTGACATTAAATATGGCATTGGTGGCGCATAGAAACTCGATGGAATATCGTGCTCTGATTTACTCTAGAAATCGCAAATTTTTTTTAAGTCAAATAAACAAAAATATTTCACTTAGCGATTTGAAGAAATTTTACCGAAAAAAAAAAGAATATGCAAATTGCATGTCTAATGCATATTAATTTCTGTGAAAATATGAATAAATATCAATCAATCAATATTCAAATGGTGCATTTAAGCACTCTCTCATAATGTTCAAAGAAATTCTACTAGATTATATAGAGATACTCTCATAAACCTTTGTAATTGAAGTAAATATATCGTTGTGTGTATTATCGCTTGAAGTATAGTGATTTGTATTGATCATTGATTTAATCTCTGGAAAAAGAACTTTGAATATAGAATTATTAGATGCTAATCGTATTGGCAACATGTATAATAAATCAGTTATTTATCTTATTATTATCGAATATAAAGAAACATCGACAAATTTCTAGTCGAAATATCGGCTCGACTTGATTAGCATTATAAAACCATTACTTCAGTATGTATTACATACAAACGCAACATGGTTACGGTGCTATATTATCTACCTATTACTGTAGTTATATATTAGATTAGCAATCTTTGCACTTCACTTACGTTGGAATAGCTAAAGTTATCCTTATAAAATGATCTACAAATATTACGAGCAATCTTTATCCGTTGAGTAATATTACGATCATTATTTATGTTAATATTGATGCTGTGTTTAGATACTAATATTGATATTCATGAAAAAAGGTTGATATTGGGCATGGAAACCACGTTATCACTAAAATCTCCACTCGAAAAATATGCCTTATGAGTGATTTCGACAAAGATTACTCGATTATTTGATATGAATGAAGAAACGATAGGGGGAGAGGGGGGGGGGGGAATATAAATTACNCTCTAACAATGAAACAAGAAATAAATTAACCATATTATTTTCAACTTAAAAATCATTCTGCTAGAATGGCTTCTCTGCACTTTTTTAAATCATTTTGATACAGTTAAGCGAAAATTTTTAAAGTCGAATGTTTCATCACAGATAACCAATACGAAAATGTAAAAACGCATATCAGATTACAACAGCTATAGGATAGGCCTATACAGAGAACAGAGATTGAAACTGATAAATGAACAATTTTACCATCAAACGATAATCCCTTGCCAGCAGTAGCTCGACTCTCTGTCGTTATTGATGCAGTTTGTTTAGTCGTTTCATGAGATGTTTCTGATTCATTTTTCTTTTTTGTTTTATTCTCTTCTGTCTTCAATTTTGTTTTTCCATCCTGTAGATTGCAAATTTCGAGTGAGAAATGAGTAAAAATATCATCTGCATAAATAAACAAATAAAAAACAATGAGTGAAAGATGGAGTGTTACAAGTTTAAATAATAATTTATTTCTTCACGAAACGAAAATAATCCTCTAGTGAAACATTTAATATGAATTAGGAGGACAAAAAACGCTTCAAATTTCTTCATAAAATTTTCAATAATAGTTTAGTAAGGGTCAACTAAATGAATGAAATTCTCAGTCAATGATTGCGTCGATGTCGATATGTTAATACAAGGAGCCAACAAACAAATGATATGATTCAAGCATATAGAACTCATTTCGTTGTTCGCTATATGTAAATGCCTAGAGGATTGATAACAGGACTGACTAAACTTCAAATGGAAGCTTAGTATTCAATTGCTGTTTTATCATGCGAAAGTTATTGATTACTCTTATGGTAAGCAAAATTTTAGTCATTTTATAATATATTGGATTTGCTTTTTTTGTCGTAATGAAAAGAGGATTTCAAGAAAATTACTTTCTATGATCTTTGATCTAAGTTTTTAAAGTATTTTAGGTTCCAACCGAAATTTTAGTTAAATTTGGCTTCAACAATAGGAGCTCACATATAAATTAACATTTAAAAAATATTTTCGAATTTAAACGAACTTCATATGTAAAACCAAGGCACTAGAAGAGTCAATTTTTGTGATGATTTTTCTGCAAGCTATCTCAAAAACTGTTTCCAAGTATCATCTAGCATCATCAAAAGAAATACATTTCTATGCATCTCTTTGAAAATTTTGTTATTCGATGGTGCAGGGAATGAGTACACTTAGATGCTGACGGAAATAATATCAAACTTACCGAAATAAATCTGCTAATGCCAGTCGGGATCATCGATAAGCTCGAAGCAAGACTACTTAGAAGCGATTGAGTGGAACCGTGTCCTTGTGTGTTGTTCTTTGTGGCATTGTTGAACGTCGAGACGGAAGAGCTACGTTTACGACTAGATGGTAAATTTCCTTTTGAAGTATCCTGAGAAGCGTTCCCATAGATAGATTCATTTGAACCAATTTCACGCATCATCTTCCTTCGAGTGGCGTTGAATGAGTCCCGAGTAGTGCGATCCTTTGAACGTGCTTCACTTGTAGCACTTGATGAGGTCTTTTGAGTGGATTCCTTCGAAGAAATTTTTCCCTCACTTTTAGTTTTTCTCATTTTCTTAGCTATCGATGATTTGCTTTCATGGATGCGATCGCTAGCTTAAATATATCATGTTTTTAGCTATCATTGGAATTAAGCAACGATGGCATGAGCGGAACAGCATAAAAGATGGTGGCCCGATATATAAAATAAAATAGTGAAAATAAAGATAAAACGTCTTCAAAGCTAAAACATGCTCATTAGTCTTCCGCCTAATAAAACTATCTAATATTGTTTTTTTTACTATTTCCGCCGATTTTTGAAAGCATGGAGTTGCTAGACATATATAACAACAAATTTATGCTGATCCACATGAGAATGGAACATACCAGGAGNTATATAACAACAAATTTATGCTGATCCACATGAGAATGGAACATACCAGGAGAGCCATAACCACCACCTTTTTCACTCTCTATACTCCTATCCTTCTAGTTGCTGCTTTCGCTACTGCTGAACATCAACAAAAACCCAATTCGATTCACGCTATGCGGATAATAACCATCGCTGACCAAACATCTTTGTCATGAAATCATTCCAGAAGCGTTAACCGCCCCTCTCCCGTCCCCTTCCTATGTTTTTACCTCCTGTACCTCCCAATTTTCAAGATCCAGGTTTGCATCAAATGCTAGTTATGTAAATTAATTTCTAAAGATTATATGTTCATAAATAATAATAAATATTCACGAATATTATTAATTGTGTTAGAAAAGAAAAAAAAAGATTGAAATTAACCATTGCGCTTGATGACCTGAACTTGCGACTCGGAAGGTAATGTGCTTAGCGTCATCAATATTTGGCTTCTTCTGCAGAAATCTGGCAAAGGTTTGTGACCAAGAAATGCCGCTATACCTGCCATTCCAAACTGTACAAAAATAATCGTAAGGGATTCGCTAAGAAATAACTCTCTCAGTAAATGCACATATTCTATGCATGAATAGCATGCTCGAATGATTCTTATATTCACATTCACTTTTATATTTTCTTATTGAAGGTATAAATGATGTGAGAATTGGTGATGTTTCTAGATGTTTTCAAAAATGCTTAGAGCCGCTATGACCTAATTACCAATGAAGGTTGGCTTAATTTACGAAAATATTTCAGATCTTTTAATGGGCTTCCTTCGTTTGTTACTGTATTCCTGAGCAATGTCAAGACCGGGAAGTTACTGCATAGAAAGACAATTTCATCACTTTTCTACATATTAAATTACGCATATTATCATGACCTGTCAAGATAAGTCGAAATATCCTACATCCTTGAAAAAATCATTTTGGCTTTCTAGTTCTCTAACCTTTCTGAATGATGGCCCTAAATCTATTCAAGTGGATCATCTGACTTTTTTAGTTGCCGATATTGGCGATTCATTCGAGGATATATTCTAGAATACTGTGCTAAAGTGAATACGATAGCAATCGAAGTGGGACGGTTAAATAGCTGCTATAGATTTCACGATGCATTTGCTCAAAATTTCAATGTGAATGAACTAAACCTGTAAAATGAATAGGAATATCATGATGAATGCTTTATAATATTGTTGATCGTTCGGTATGATGAAGAGATAGAATGCCCAAGTTATTGCTGCGATCGATGTTAGCACATTCAATAGAATGTAAACAAGACGTAACTCTAAATTTACAAATTTGCATAAATGTGACAGCCGTATAAATCCTACCTAAGCATTATATATTGCTGAAAACTGAATTTTTTCAACATTTTTCCACCATGATGTATCTCTCCTATCATGGCGCATGCAAGTGACTTTGGAACTTTTTACTTCCTTTTTTTTGTGAATCATCTTTCTTATGAATTGTTAATCAGTTGATTTTCATGGAAACTTTCAGTAAATTTCTGCAATGAAGTCAGTGAAACAATAATGCCCAAGTCTTATTTTAAAAAAATGTAATCCGTTTCTCACGATGACTAAAAATGAAAGCATTTTTGTGGGCAGAAATAATCAACACAATGGGTTATAAGAAATTAGCTGTTAAATTATCGGATCGCCAATAAACGTCGTATAATCTCAGCCATTTTGTTAGATGCAACATCATCTTGTGTGACCCGAGTATAAGAGATGTGATGACTATGCTAGAGTTTAGTTAATAACACCGTTTCTCAAAAGATAGACCTGTAGGCGACATACTTCTTATGATCATTTGTTCATGCAAAAGCAACCGGCTCTTTCAAATTGTCAGTACCGTTTTTGATTCAATAGAAACTCTTAAAATTCATTAAAGTTGTAGAAGTAACATCATACTCATGAACAAAGATGGACAAACTCACTAAGGCTATTATAAGAGAGAGCGCATAGTCCAACGAAAGCAATAACCGACTCGAGCACCAACAATGTAATGAATGATGGTGAAGGCACACCGACGGAATGACCAACTAATAGAAGAATGAGAATAAATAGAGCGAGAATAAAATGTAGCGATACCACCAGCTGGAAGACTGATGTTGATGCGAGTTGTCTAAAAGAAAATTTCATTTGGAAATACAGTGAATTTTATTGGCTGAACGTTCTCAGAGCAAATATCGAATCAAAGTGACTGTGATGATCTATTCAATTGCAATTATTACTTGTAGAAGTGGGCATTATTGGTTGTAAAAATGAATATTACTTGTAAAACTTTTGCCATCATTATTCTTTTTCTACGGCTTAAAAAATTATGTACGCAATTTAAACAAAAAATAATATTAGGGATATTATTGTATGACATAAAAAAGAAAACATTGCTGAAATTTATACGCATGAAAAATTTTTCTAGAAAAAGTTATAGAAAACACTTAAACGATTTGATCACATTCGACAGCAATCATTGATAGCAATTTCAACCGAAATTTCTGAATAAATCATTTCCGTCTTCTGTCTCTCCATATCGAAACATATGCAAATTTCTCCACCGTCATCTATTCTAGCTAAAGAAGTACAATCTACAAAGCAAGAATAACCTCGGTCTATTGCTCTCCACATCATCAAAACCATCCATTGAGCACGGTGTTCTTGACAATGGTGCAGCTCTCAGGTTACAATTCCAAATCTCCTCTCATATTTGCATACACAAAACTAGACGAATTTATATATTTGCATGTAAGTTTATGTGTCATTTTTTCGGTGAATATTTGCATATTTTATCTGTCTCTGTGCACACGCTGTCCAGTAGTCGACTACTTGCACATTAGGTTAGCGTCCATTCAGTTGGTAATATTTTTATGTCAACTAAATCTGAATATTAAATTAAGTGCTATTCAATCCACCACTTATTCAATATTCATTAAAGAAATCGTCGTACTGTGCTGCATTTGTTTCTCTAGGTTGATGCAGACGGTCAGAGAGACGAGACAATGACTTTTGCAAGAACACAACGAGCATGAAAACCGATCAGAATATGTATCATCCACAGGCTAAGATAAGCGGTGAAGGATGAAAGGAGATGGGGGGAGATATATTCTTGCCGAATCCAATCGAACCGATTGAGGAGTTGCCCGATCGGTGAAATTGGTGGGATTGTGAAGGATATAAGCAACTCTAGTGAATTAACCATCTTCATGGTGTTACATCTCTTACTTTTCTATGAGAATGATCCGAAAGCTCTAAAAAAGCTCTACATGCATGCTCTATTGTTAATCGATGCTGAAGAGATCTATTAGAGGGGGATGGATTTGAAGAAAACGAGTGCCGATTGTGTGTGGAGCGTTGCTTTTGATTGGCAATCTTTGCATTGCACATAGTTGCCGGAAGCTGTGTTCAAGAGTGGCTCATTTCTCACTTGACAGGCACTACCTGCAGCCGCCTTCCACAGCGCAACCTCTTTTCAAACCTTATAATTTGCAGAACACAATTTCAGCAACTTTGCTTTTCCGTATTTCTTCTACGGTGGTCCAACTTGGAACCGTATTCGACTAAAATAGGTTTTTTGCAGAATTGTTAGCTCTGTAGTTAATTATATCATAAATGCACTGTATTTGTGGGTATATTTATATGAGTTTATAATGGCCAATTTTACGCTCATAGAAGTGACGTTCGATTCTCTTTTGAACCTTCAGCTATATACAACTTCTTTCCACACCGATGTTTCAGCGTGAACTATGAGATACAACTGTCATCCAATGAGTTCAAGATGCCCACCAAATTTCAATTTCAACGGTTTCCCACTTGAAACTACCGACAAGAAAACAGACATGCATATACGCATACATGCTTGTACATATGCGCGCAACGACGTGTTTATAGTACACAAAGCCTAATTGTAAAAGCGCATTTTAAACTGCGTTATCTCTATCGGCTTATTATTCCCATATCAAACTTTTGCTCAATCGATTGAACTGTTTTAATTGCTTTGCTAAGTAAATTTACACCTTTAACAGTAATTCATTCAGGTGTTGTTCGCTTCATCGCTTGACAACCGTACTCTAGTGATGGAGAATAAAAGCTTTCCTCACAAATGACATTGTCCAAGAATCTGCAGCCGTCGGCTTTTCAAAGGTGTTATCTAACCGATTAAGTCGCGCTATAGGTGCGCTGATATTAAAGCTCATAATAACCTAAATTTTGCATATAATTCCATAATCGATAGGGATGCCACTATTAAAAGTGCAAACAACACACGCATTTCATGTTTTTGTTAAGCTTTATAGAGTGCACAATGTCGATGCTATTTACTTTTCAAGCTTTCAGTAGTTGTTCGCCATCAATAGTCGGTCCATTTGCGCTAATTTCGACTGCAGTAGCGGAATATAGAGCAATTTCGCGCTTTAGTCATCATTCATCGAAGCAATCTTATTATTTGTTAGTTTAACGGTGTCAATAATACTTTAAGCGTAAAGCAACAAACCTGATGGCGCATATCGTCAGCGATTAAAAGGTGATTGATATAATTTGGGATCAGATAGTATACGTTCATGGTGAGGTGTATATTTTATAGCCTACATATGTTTGGTTCAGGCTTCGAAGTAAAAATTTTCTCCTCAGGCTTACAAAATAATGTAAAGGAAACGAATGCAATGTTTTGTGGTAAGGTTGTAGAGGTTTCCAGCCTCATTATTTTCAGAAAGCAAAAAAAGAGAAACATATACCCTCAGAGAGAGGAAATTAGATGAAAGAAGGAGCGCAATCTGAAAAGAAGGAACCGAGCTCCAACACAACCACCAAAAGGAAAGCCTTTAAAATATCAGAAAGTTCATCACAGGAATGCTTAGAGAACATGAAAAGAATTGAACGAATGGCTGATTGATACGGCGGAAAAAGAGATGAATAGAGAAATTCGAAATCCATGTTGAGGCGAATCATAAGTGCCAAATGTATGATACTTGCATGGAAAAACTAAAAAAAACCAATGAAGATCATTTAAACCGTTATCCGTTCATTGTCAATAAGCATTAACCGAAAAGAAAGGATGGCAAGTAGTTTGAAATATAAAGACGTACTCTAAATGACCTCTGGCTTCCGGAAACTGAAAGAATGAGCCGTAAAATATGGCTGAATAAAAAAAACCGTTAAAGTTGGCATTCACAAACTTGCCCTTCAACTGCACTCTTTTTTCACTTCGATGATTGAAACGAAATGAACCGCTGAAGAGTGGAAAGCAAGAAACTTCACACAGTGATATTGGGACTCTCAAAACTCATCTGTCGTCTTATTCCAATACTACAGCAGTTAAAGCTGATGCTGACTCGACCTTTGATCGACAACCACTCATAACAGTGGAAACGGAGGTTTCGTAATTGCTTCCATCGTATCAGAATTAAACGCTTCCGAAGTATTCTGCAGTTTCATCCCAGTCATATACCAAAGAGTCAAACTTTTGGGAGGTTCTAGCCCTAGGCATGCTAAAATGCTAAGAAATCTGTTTATTACCATAAGGTTCAAAAGAAATAAGTCACATAGGTTCTCAACTGGTCGCCTCCTCACTATTTACGTTTTTCAGTAGGGGAGGGAAACTCAGAAGTTATCGATATGAGCATTCTGTTAAATTGGAGTGGTGAAAATTTGCTCTCTGAGGGTCTTTCTTTAGTCACATGTCATAGTCATTCGCGTGCCATCGTTTGCGCTGCAATCGTTCTTGTCACAATACTCTTGTCGGAGTCATTCATATACAATGCAACGATTTTGATCGTAGAGCAGTTTGATTGTGACCGTAGAGCAACGCTCTAGTAAGTGCGAAATGCTCTCCTAAGTGTCGCTTTGATCCTACGAGTAGGGTATATAATGAATGTTATTTCCCACTCTATCGTTATTGTTCGTTCGAGGAGGTCGTGGGTTAACGCAGAGCTGTTGTCGTCGTCCAATAAAGGTTTCTTTTATTGTGGTGCGTCGTCGGATAGAAATTGGAGGCCCCAAAAATTGAGTTTTGTTCGTTAAATGCAATAGTCCCTTTCTACTGAATGGGATAGCCTCATAATTCATATACAGAAATTGGGAGTGTTTGGTGAATACTTTAGCGATTATATTCTCTAGGTGAGCAAATGTTTAGTCAGCATCATCAACACCAAGTTCCTTTTGGTCGATTGCAGTGAATGTGTCTTCGATTGCAAATGATTAGCTCAAGTTCATTTAACGTCCAACAGCGTTGCCCTGTGTTGACAAATAATTCGGTGATTAGATCACTTCAGAAAATCCGAGGTTGTTGTCAACCTTCGAAAGTAAGTGTTTCCAACCATGTAGAAGCTGAAAGTATATAT
>JAAVTS010001201.1:30718-42342 GCA_022845575.1 Baylisascaris ailuri
AATTACCGTTTCCTATTGCTAATGGTGCTTAAATTTACAATATTTCAGCACAATAAAAATGCGTGCAATAGAAACCCAATTGAAAGCCCTACAACAACGCAACAACCATCTTATGGAGATGTATGAAGAAGAGAAAGAAGCGTTGAAGCAGGAGCGACAACGTCGACTGCTAGCCGAATATCATCTGCAGAAAATGCAGCAGCTCTCGAACGATCGTCGAATGTAGGCGTTTGAATTTATTGTAATAGATCGAGAGTGACTTGTTACAATGAGGATTGTGTGATGATGACTAAATGATGACTTTATTAATAGAGGTAAAGTGTGTGTGGAAAGAGGATGAATAGATGACAGATGGAGAATGATGTTCACGAATCATTTTTGTGTATGTAGTAAAGCGATGATGAGTGCATACCGGTGCACTTCAATTCCGATAGTGACTTTCTTATATATTTTTAGTAACGATTCTCATGCTCTACATGATGGCGGATTTTTCGAACAGGATTTGATAAGAGGAGATGTTAGAGGAACACGACGTCTCCAAAAATGTTACCTGCGTAATCGTATTTTCAAACGTTCGACCCTAGTAAATAAAGTTGTAGGCTATCGAAACGAATCTGAATTTTTTTGCAGTCGGTTAAATTAGTGAATACGTTAAATGTGATCGTTAAATGCATGATCACGGATTCCCCTCTTGCATGGTCAGGCCGCCGGTTTCCTTTTTTAGGGTGGCCCCGGGCCATGGGACTGTGTAGCCGGAGCACGGCTCCACTATTCTTCCAACATCCCTACGTCAGCAGACAGTACCTTGTTATGAGCCACTGTTCCACATTTTCGCGTTAGCCAACCGTCTTTTTGATCTTCAGTTGCGATGGTCTTAGCTTACCAAAACGTGGGATCTCGACACAGGATCTGCGAAATGCTTCACCAAACGCGAGAAAACTGCCACCATCTTGCAGTCACAACAATCTGGCGAGGGCGAATTCATCTCGCGCAACAATCACCGAGGTATTACAATGCAAATGAATTTCATTGTTGCTCTATCCTAATCCATTATAAAACTCTTTACAAGAAGTTCATCGATTTCAGTGTTATTGAGTTCTTGCCAAATGGTGTTCATGACAGGAAATACATGAATCGTTGCAATGAAATCTTCTTGAGAAAATTCGGCACTAGTAAATCATCAACTCTCTCATCAATGCTGAGTGTTATAAAACCTTAATACTTTTTCAATCTATTGCATGTTACGAATATGATTTAATTTCACATGATTGAAGTGAACTCTTCTTCCCATCTTGAGGGAGTTTTGATCACTTTTTGATAGTGGCCATTTTTTTCAGTCATCTAAATTCGCTGCTGGTCGAATCATTTCTTGATTAATAGTCGTTGAACGAACGAAATTTTTTGCTTATTCCACAGTGATCATCGATGTATAATGCTTAAATTATTTCGCTGCTTTCGATCAGTGTTCGATCCAGTTCACTTCCGAGAGCAATTGATCGTACTGTTGAATGCAGTATCGCTTTATTGTTTGATGAATTTTGGAAGATTTCAACAGCATTCTGAATATCTAGTTGCGAATTTTAGCTTTAAACTGTGAACTCATGCGTTGGATATTGCTTTAAAAGCAAATGTATATTCTGAGACTTTCTGATTAAGTTTTTTTAGTCTCATAAATGAATTAGTTTTGGCTGGGAATCCCAGTTTGCCAGCCAACGACATGCTACTGTTGGAGACGTTCAGATTCCTATCTACAAGAGGTATACTTCGGGCACCTCTGATTCCAATGGAATGAGGCCCGAAACGCCCGAACCACCAGATGCACCGCTTAGAAAGATGCATGAGAGGGTCGATCGTCGAATAAGACCTTCTGGCTCTTCTGGATCCTCTAAATCGGCCATTTCTTACTTCGTGTATGACGATGGCACGCCAACATCGCGAATGCCTCCAAAACTTCAAGTATGTTGATAAAGTTGCTTCCTTGCCATTTTCGTCCCGCTAAACTTTGCTCCCTTTTATGTGGTTTCACGTGGACGTTGGTGGATAGAATTTTTCGGTAAAAGGGAGACTAGAGGGAAGTGAATGAGAAATTCTCTCGGTTGAATCTATTACCGCAGTGGACATTTCCGGGCAAGAAAGGAGGCTAGACATGACTAGAATGAAGGAAGTGGATTATTGATCCCTATTTGTTGGCTAGTATCGTTGCTTGTATTCGGAAAACTCCCACCATCGATGACGTACTTCTACCGCTGATCAGCTTGGTTGCGACCTTGGTTCCGTTAAACACTGAAACATTTTCCTTGCGTACTGGACCAACGGAGTAATTGTGAAGGTTGCAACTTGAATGTGATGCATAGATAAATATGCTATTGTGGTGTTAAATGTATTTTTCGTTTTTTTTTTCATTGGCAGTTTGAAATCGTACAGCTTGCACTAGAAATGTTTTCTCGGAAAGAAAATTGCATATGATACTGTGATAGAAAGTGGCCGACATACTTCAAGTTGCAAGATCCAAATCGTTCACGGGTTTTGTTTTCCCGGGAATAATAAACTTTGCTGATTACATTGCTTAGTGATTATCACGCAAATATCAGAGCATATCAATCGCTAAAATTAGCCATTTATTTTAGTATATGTTTCGTGCACATAGTTCGAAGTTCATCCATGACAGCATTCAACGTCAACGTCACATTGAAAAGGCATCAAATCATCGTGCAATCATCGCCGAACAGAAACGTATCGTCGCAAGAGAGGTTCTAGCCGAAAAGATGGATCCAATTGCTGCGTTACCTCTTCTTGGTGTCGATGGTGGTCAAATATCGGCATTGACGTTCACACCGCGTACGATGGCACGAGATACACGCAGGTGGTTTTTTCATCCACACTATAAACGGCATTATTGATTGATAGGTTGCTGGGATGATTATGGGGTTATTTGAAAATCGTGCAGAAATTGTGGGTATATATGGTTTGGTTTGCTTTAATATTACTGCTTTTTTGAAGTAATGATCCAACTCTTTGCTACGAGCATTTAGTTTAACGTTCATCACGAGTGGTCTCTATCACTGATCACTTGGAGGAGTAGCTTACTATGCTACATTTATGGTAAGGAATATAGGATAGATTTATGGCAAAAATAATTTGGTTGGCCAATTTGGTCAAATTATTAGATGCATTAAATGTTGTAACCAAAAATAATGTGTAACGTTCAAATACGTATTGAGGTTGCAACATCAATGTTTTCCTTTGCTGTTGAAATTCGTAGCTGTCTAATATTGTACCGTTTTTGACCGATATAGGGAAATCTAATTTGCTTACGCTAATCGAATATGTTACATATAGATTCACTACTAATTATAAAAGAATATTTAGTTCATAGCATCAAAAAGATTTCATTCCGAAAATGCGACGAAATATCTCAGTTTAAATGTAACAATTATGGGCATTGAAATATTTTATACTTCCATATTCTGGAATTGGTACTTTATGAAAATATTTTATGAGTGGAAATTGTTAGTTAACGATAAGAATTAAGCATGAAAGATATCGAAAATTTTATTGATTAACAACTCGGGTTTTTATTTTATAGCATTTGTGGTACAAAGAAAATGAATCATTTCTAGAATGAGCAACCGAATCAATGAGATATATGTGCATCAGTGTGATTTTTTTCATATATTATGCAAGCTCTTATGATGCACTCTCTTAGTATTTCATTTATAATAGTCATATTCATTATATTGGCTAAAATTACCTCATTTTAATGCAGTTGGATCTATTTAATATTCAATCATCTTGGGTTGCTTGTCTCATGATCAAACGCGCTTTATAGACGTCTTGGTAAAAGCAAAGAAGCTCAGTTGCAACGCTCAAACGCTGCGGAAGAAGAAAATCGGCATGTCAATCGTCTACTTGCCTATTGCTATGGGCAGGTAAGTCATTTTTTAATCGTTTTCACCGAGAGTAGGAGTTCATGGTGCCAACGTTCCAAGTCATTTACCTCAAATATTTTCTCTGTGCCTCATAGAATGATTCGAAACTGTATCACCAACTTTATGATGGTATGAAATGGGAGTCACATGTGCTATAAATCCACATATGCTATATATATATATATATCTTTACCCTATTTCTTTCAAAAAATGTTGTAGGTGTTGGGATTTGAGTGTGTGTTTGTGTATCACATCAAACATTTCAATCTGCGCTCCATTATGAGAATGGTTTACCCATAAGTCATCAAGGAAATGTCACATTTTAGAAAATTTATGCAAAAATATGTTGTAATGTGTTTTGACGTGTTGTTTTATGACGCATTCTCAATATGTATTTCATCCTATACCTATGATACAGGCGCGTTTATGTTATTCTTATATGCTAGTGCTTCACTGCAATCCTCTTTGTTCTTCTATGAATTTTTTACTTGTGTTTCACTGTTAGATTTCTCAGCCTGTTCTCCAACTTCACTCTTCTCCTTCCCGAACTCGAACAGATCTAAAATTGCAATAAACAGTTATTTTAGCAATGGTGTTTGGAATGGATCAAAGTTTTTTCCAAATAATTCATAAGGAACAACTATGTGGAATTTGGTTTCATTTATTTCATCCAGTACCATTTCTATAATATCACTGGTTTTCAGAAACTTCGTATGAATCGTACAACTCGAAATGGACGTCATTAATCCGCACGAACTCTACTAGTTGCTCTACTAATTGACAGTGTGATCTCAACTTCACATACGTTGGGTTTGTGCAGTTCTCGGCGGATGGTCAGCTCCTTCTATATGGAACTTTGTGCAGTTCTCAGCGGATGGTTGGCTTCTTTTACATAGGAGGTTGACATATGGACGTATATCTAACGGGGAAATGATTCAGTTTAAACTTTCAGTTCTGGGAACATCATATCCAGGGGGGTAGGAATGTAGTTTTGCTAAACCATTGAGGTACAATATTTGAAGAAAGAAGGGTGCAACGAATAGTTCCTACTCAATTGTAGATACATGATTTCGGAACTATTCATTTGTCCATTTTACGTTCGCCTAAAGGGAAGCTGGAAAGGGTATTTGGATTTTTTGGGAATTTTGTGGTGTTGAAAAATTTCCCGCAACCGTAGATTGAAATGTCAATAACATCTTCCACTGAGATATCCGATTTCCATTTGGCAACAATCATAATTTAAAAAAATGAATCTGCTCTGTGCTTTACCATAATCACTGACAATCGTTTAACATTTACTTCTTGCTCGAAACATACTGACCACCTAATTTATATTGTATTTTCAATGCGTTGTTCTATTCCCCCTTTTGATATATAATCGCTTGCAGATCCTTTATGCTCAGCTTTCATGTTTTACTCTGAAATGTGAGTTTATTTGCTTAGCTGTTCACATATCTATTCTCTATAACAAATATTCGTTATTTTTGACGAATTTAGAAGTGCGTTCGATATTTCTATAGAATAATAGTGGATATTGAAATCGATGAATAGATGCTATTTGTTAACGGGATAACACAATTACTCATCTCTTATTGCCTAAGGATGACTAATCGATTTTGTGAACCGTTGAGTGATTCGCAAATTTTGTAGGGAATAACACTGATTTTATTTTCCCGAACTTTCATATTATTCTTGATACTGCATTCATGTACTATTGGAAAGTTGATCAATCCTGATGTAATTGTAGATTTGGCTATTTTATTGTTGTAAGTTTTTGTATATTCTGACGCATTGATACATCGATAATGTAATGTTTTCATCGTTTTTCTGCCATTATCAACATTGGCATAGATATCGTTTATGCGATACGTTGAAGCCAATTTTTGCATAAGATGAATATGGCAATAAATATTTTAAAAAATATTCATCTCCTTATCACCACTAATTTGTTAATAACACATTATTCGACAATAGGTCCCATCTGATGGGAGTGAGTTGTTGTAGTGATGCAAATATAAGTATGGCCGAGAGCAGTATTTCACTTCATAGTATAGTTGAAGTGAGGCATTTCGTCAACTTCAGATATGCTCATAATACATGTAGATAACGTTCGTAGTGATCAGGTGGCATGCGAAGCTTTGTCGACAGCTCATAGAAAATACCAACGAGATTAAAGATTGCTGTTGCAATGGAATGTGCTCTATCCCTCCGTTCCTATATCTTCTTTTGCACGATTATATAATCTAGGCATCAAAAGAAGCACTTATACTTTTTGGTGCTTTCCATATTGCTACCATTCGCAATCATTTTCATACATCTCTTTGATGACGTCATTTTTCATCATCTTTGAGAATGCCCAAATTTTAGTGCCATAAAACATTGTGGACAAGGTTACTATGATAAAAAAATCCCCGCCTCGACGTTGTTGTTTGGGAATTTCTTATGAAATTGCTTGGGCAAGAAAATGCTTTTCATTGATGCGTCCTTTATTATGCGATTTGAGCTTTCATTCCTCTACTTTTTTTGCAATATGAATTAGATCAATGCACATATTGAAACAATAGAAAGCACTTTTATCGTACCTGAAAAAGACTGAATTGAAAATAACAATTCAACACCATTATGAAGTTTAGAGATACCTTCCTCGCATTTCCCAACCTGAAGTCACCCTGATCCCATTTGCGGGATTTTTTAATTCGACAAGTAATACACCAAACGGCTGTTGAAAATGCGATTTCAATCGAACTTCCTTCTTCACCCATCCGGCGATAAAGTTACATGTTGGAAAATAAAGCAAAATCGCTAACTCCACCTTACATAACCGTTTTTTTTTTGGCCCAGTAACTAACTACAGCCGTTTGAAAGAACAGTATGCTTTTAATTGAACTACAAAGTAAGTGAATTTCTTTAGACAGTGTGTTTCAATAGCAGTTCACTTGCCTTGCGGGTGTTTTCCGCTCTCCATGAAAACAACACAGTTAAGCGGCTGCTCTTCTAATACTAAAAAGTTTGCTCCACGATTCCCTTGCAAATCAAGTCAAAATAATTGGTTTGGTGATATCGCCAATCTATCGACCAGATCATCATATTCACATATTTGAAAACAAAACTTTATTACCTCATTACAACATTTTACTAATATTATCCATCACAAACAAATTCTCAACAGAAATAATACAATGAAGATCGTACATTTGAGCACAAACAGTATGATCGGGCAAGAAAACTCAACGCTGTAAGAGTACAACATTTGATTTCACAACGGTCTGCTGTAAACGTGCACATATACATGAGCATACAACATAAACGAATTAATTACGGATATCCTGCAAATTCCCACTAGCAAAAGTGCTTCGACCACTATATTCGTTCCAGCTGAAGCTTAATTCTGAGAATAAATGGTGAATGAGTGATACTCAAGAATTCTACTATTAGAAAGCTTGCTCATCAACTGAGAAACGGTCGAAAATGGAGATATCGAAGCAGTTGAAATAGTATAACAATTCAATGTTTGAGCAAAATTTCACCTTCAAGTTTAATGCTAAACATTATGCAATTGATTAAGCCGTACAATTCTAGTAGAATTTCGACGTGCGTACTACTCATCCACAGAATTCGTTCCACTGATATTTTAAACAAAGCTGAAATATTAGCACATGTCATAGTCTTCAAAATGAGCTGCCGTTGTGCCATTTGAAAAGACAGGTGTTCCTATGTGTTTTTTCCTCATATTACTAAGACTAAGACAATCATTCGAGACGCTATTTGCACAGTCGCTAGCCGAATATTCCAGAATACTCGTACAATGAAGAAACATTGTCAATATCATCGTGAAACATGCACTAAATTGGAGGCTTTAAATCAACAATCATTAAAGAATATATGAAACCATTCTCTTTCCCTCAAACTGAAGCATCTTCAAATTCTGCGAGATCATATATTTCGCGGAACTATACCTCAAGTAAATCACCGAAAAACTTTTGCATTTACCCATGCAACTAAGAGAGATTTTCCTCGAAGTATGCAATATTCGAGAGGATCAACACTCATTGAAAATGGTAACATTCATATCGAACATTTAGAAAAGCAGCAATAACTTGAAAATATTTCCATATTATTATACTAAGCTTACACAATTAATTAATAACCCGCTTAATTTTACATTCAACTGGATATATAGAGGTAACATATTCGTTTGAAATAACAACTGATCGATTAAGAATTTTCATTTCGATGAAATAATTCGCACATTATCTGTTTGCATAGTTGAGAAGTTCTGATCTAGATTCTTATTCTAAAGATAAAATTTCTTAGTTCAACTATAAAAAGGCTGATTGCCGATGAGGAAAGTGAAAATAAAAAAATCGATATTTCATGGTGTATATGAATTCGACAATGAGTTTCCCATCATAATCGAAGAGGAAAGTTGTGCGAGGAAAAGAGGATTCAATTGTGAATTCAATGAGGCGAGCGCCGCTGCAAAATTCCGATTCGCTTCTAGTGGTGAGGAGATAGTTGGTGGTTGTACCATATTCGCATAGGATAGTAAACCCAATGATGATGGTAATAAATTAGGAGTGGTACATTGCGAAGCTTTGAAAAATGCATCCGGTACCTGCAATTACACTCATTATGAATATAGTTTGTTGTAAATCAATATTAGAGGTAGAAGACTAATGAAGAAATTAGTCAGTGATTATATAATCTTAAATCACTGAAAATAACCTATATTGTATAATGCCAATTTTAATTACATCTCTTAATTGTGCAATGAAACGACAACGCCTATTTATGATTACGTTCTTTATTATATTTCTGTGTAACAGTTTATGACTATAGTTCATTCAATCTACATATATTAACACACTTAAAACGTGCATTATAATTCTCTTATTATTAGTGCAACGTTAATAATTTTGGCTATATTCTTTTTTGGCTCAATTTTGGCTCATTCAATCTACATATAAAACTGCATTATATTTTGGCTATATTCGTATTTTGGGGTTTATTTTCTGAAACGGTAAACGCATCCAAATTTCCGCAACAACTGATGTAAATATTTCAGTGAAATGGAGCGAATGGACAGCAATCACTTATGAGATGTCAACATGAATGACTCCAATAGAAATTGCCTCAAGTGAAAAGGCGCCATTGGATGAATGAAAGAAACTTGCTGACGCCTCGCTGCTATGTACTTAAAAAAACAACTGCTAAATGTTTCCGCTATTTTCGCAGGTAATACGTGCACTGAACATGTTTGCCGCTTTGCATTTAAAACACTCGGAATATTCAGTGGGAAACACAAAATAGACAAGTGTTTCTAATGAGAGCTCGAACTCTGACTCTTAATGTATCATTTATAAACTTTATCCATCCTAATCACACTGCATCTCCCATTAATATCCCTCCACTTTCAATTAGAACCGAATCAAAACATCGCTAGTTCCATTGATTTAGCAAAGAATATCTTGCGCTCTCATTAGAGCACCAACATCAATTGTATCGTATGGATAATGTTCTTATACGATGGGAATCAAAAAGAAATGGCTGAGAAAACTAATAATCATTAATCTTTGTGCTTAGCTCTACCTTTTCGCTCGCCAATGATATCTTATCGTTGGTAGCTTCCACTGTTTTGGACGATGCGGCAGCAAGTTGTGCTTGATATGCAGCAAGTAAAAGAGATTGTTGTTGTTGCGCTGCAGCAGCCAACAGCATTTGCGTTGTTGCTTGTTGAGCTTGAACTTGAGCCTGAGGTGGTATTGCCTGAGTCACAGTGGTGCTATTCATTGTTGGCATGATCACATTATTGACGTTAGCCCCCGTTGGTGTGCTTAACGAACGTGGTGATTTCTGGCGCAATCGTGGCTTCCGTTTTGGACGATAAACATAATCAGGATGTTGACGCATAAGCTCATCTCGAAGATCTTTCGCCTGAAATCATACCTTATTTCATAATAGAGAACACTTTCGAGTGATAAAGATCTATATCCTAATGTAGTTTCTTTTCGGGAATTTCATTGATGAAATATGGCGGAAATTTTCCTTTCTGATAGATTTTCTCTCATTATGTTAGTGAACGATTATCACAAATATTTTCAACGTTTTCGGGGTAATATTTCTTCGATGATTTGTCGACACTTTTCATGAGTACAATTCTTCAAAATGCCCGAAAAGATTTTCGTTTTTAATAAACGTGATTTTCTCGTACGTTTAACTCAAATTTAAACAAATCATAAAATATATTATTTTTCGTTAACGATGCATTAATGAGAATAAAAAATAAAGAAATCATTTTAGACAATCGAATTATATATCGAAAATCCGCTCTTTTCGAATGAAAAAAAATGAAATAAAAGATGATGGTGGGTGGTTGCTAAGAATTATTCAAAGAAAAGCATTGATTGTAGTTGAAAAATTGCTTTATTCTGCATGCATAACAATAACGCTAGTAGAAACACCGCCCTCCCCCCCCCCCCTCCCCTCCCCTCTAATATTAGCAATGCAAAATCGAAACAACGAAACAATTTACGAAGGATTAAAAACAAAAGTGAAGATGACAATTTTTTTTCCATAGAATCAATATTCTATTCGTGAACTAATCACATATTGATCTTAGCAATGATCGCATGTAAAAAACCAACTACCTTCCAATCATAAAATTTCCATATTTTTTATGAAATTAGGGCGGCAGATATTCAAAAAAAAAAAAAAAAAACACTGTGATAAACAACTATTGATAAAATGCAGCAAAAAAAAAGCACTCCTAGAGCTATAATTCTCAATTAGAATGAAATTAAGAAAGCAAACATTTGATATATTAACAAAAAGTTTTATATTCTAATTCCTTAGTTAAACAAATAGTAAACGGGAATTTAAGTGCGTATTTTATTCGCAATTGGTCACTTGAAATTTTATCTCTTTTAAAGGCAACATCGATTGTTAATGGCCAACTCTTAGCAACTATTTTATGCGTAATAAAAGAGAAAGTAATGACGTTGAATAGTATAAGCAGAGAAAAAATTTTTGCACGGTTAAGCGGAGAAAAAAAGAAAAAACTCCGAAAAATCTATAACAATGACATAAAACATCAAGAAACCTTTTTTATGGCTAAACCTTTTTCCCCCTCTCTTTCGGCTACATCTTTTTTCCACTCTCCCTCTCTCCCTTTGAATATATCACTGAATCTTTCATAAAAATTTTTAAAAAAATATATTCTGTTATTTATAAAATAAGCAAACCTTTTGAATGAATGGTGCCTTTTGTTCTGCACTCATTTTTCGCCATTCAATACCAAGTTCTTTACTAATTTGTGAATTATGCATTTTCCCATCTTGATTAGCGATTTGTGCTCTTCTGATTTGCGACCAAACCTGAATATAACAATACTTTTGCATCAATATTGAATCAAAATGCTTTTGCATCAACAAAAATCAAACATATTAGCAGCATTAACACGATTTTGCACTTGTTTCTTTCGCTTTTTCTGAGCACAAAGAGGCAAAGAAAAGTAGAAATAAAAGAAGAAAACGAACCATGAAAGCATTCATTGGACGTTTAATTTTTTCACCATTTTCAAGACGATCTGGCTCTCGAAAAAGACCATTCGTATATTGTACCGAACCACCATTACCGGTGATTTGCCATGTGGATTGCTTTGGAGACGCTAAAAATTGCATGTTAATAAGCATATAT
>JAAVTS010001201.1:42774-53039 GCA_022845575.1 Baylisascaris ailuri
TATATCATTCTGAACAACATTCACTAGTTGCTGCTAATAGATCGGCAGCTGTTGTAGCGTTAGCTTCCCCAATCGAATGTTCAAAACACCGGAAAGAGAATGATAAATGTTACGGCACGCGTCAGAGCGTTTTTTTCCTTCGAATCTATGCAAAGACATTACTGTAAATTACTGTAGATGCATTATAGCTGTAGTTACTGTAAAAATTACAGTTGCTATGCTTCTGATATATGCTTCACTGCTATGTTGTAAAAAAATACTGTAAATAGAAGCAATTGCATTATAACTATGCTCTTTTTCTAAATAAGGACATTCGACTAGATGTACACTTTCTTAGTTTGAAGTACAGTGACCAAAATGAACTGTTCTTACAACCAATCACCAATATCTTAACGTTCGTTGATTGCGTCAAAGAGAAGCACCTACTTCCAGAACTACAAAGAGAAGCACCTACTTCCAGAACTATATCCTGACGTTGCGCTAGATGAAGAGGTAGAAGGTGAAGGCAACGCTCTGAGATCGGAATTCATTGGAAGTGCTTCATTGGCCGCGTTCCAAGTTAATGGTGTGTAGCCTGTGATATCACCGTTTACAATAGATGGATGTTCCAAAAATTGTGACATATGAAGCATCAGATTCTGCAATTGAGTGATATCGCAATTTGGGGGCATAATTATCGAAACAAAGCGATATCTCGATAGGCATTTTAATTGCGGTAATATGCAAATTAAGAGTGGTTGATTTATGCAAATAAAGAAATACGAAAACATTAAGAAGAATGAAATCTCATAAGATCGCATTGTTCAATAAACGAATCGCTCGACAGATCGTTGAAATTCGACACTTTGGCTCCCAACCTCACAGTCGGTAAGACCGTAGAGAAAGGAATTATCATTTATCTAAGGGTCTTCGTATGGAAAGCTTCCAAAATGCATTCATTAAGTATGAAGAGATGCGTCACTTGTAATTCCATATAGCAAAAAGCCAACACGTATGCATGTAGCGATTATTTTAGCGACTCTCAGATTTTTTTCTTTTCTCCACCTGTGGCAGGTATTCCTAGATACGCCATTTCTACCACATCAAAAACTTCCAAAGGATAGCCACAACGGCACCCCCTTTCCTTGCCTGTTCTTCTCATCTGTGGTTGAGAAATCCACCCATGTGAAAGACGTTCAAAGGCATTCTCACCTTACCAACAATGCCGTTAAAAAGAAGTAGCACTATGAGTATAGCTATTTAATTTAGGTTTATAGGCACTATTTTAACAATCACATGCGCTAAATGTCTAGTCACAAATGCAACGCCTAACTTCACGATGAATAATTTCCTTCTTTGATGCCATATAAAATTGCATCAAATATCGACTAAAAAGTAGAATAAACTGTACTGAATAGTATTTAACTGAATAAAAATTGCGCTAATTTTTGCATTAAATTACATTAATAAATTAAATATTCATTTTGCTACCTTTAAATTTTTATTTTTCTTACAATATTAATTGTTCTTTAGAAATGTTTTTTTTTCTAGTATGAAAATATAAATATGCAATTTCCAAAGAAGCGGAAAACACTAGAGAACATTATTGAATAAAGAGAAAATTACACCATACTAAAAACAGGTTTGTTTGGTATGTAGCAGAAATATTTTCACCGAAATGACATAAAAGTGATTTCGTCATATTGCAATATGGGAGGCAGCTGCTTTTCATAGTGATGAACAAAAAAAAAAAAAAGGTAAATCAGAGACAATGCTATTCGTTTCATTCAAATAATATCACTGGAAAAGTACGCCATGAATCGTTTTTATTTTTATTCAAAGAAAAAAAAAGGTTATGTTGCACTTTTCAAATGGCAAATGATTGTTTTTTTTTCATCTTCTTCTTTCCTAGACAATCGATCATATTGTACAAAATTTATAAATTCAATGAAAAGATTGGAAAGAATTTTATCAATGCATAACTTATCAATCGTAAAAAATTTATCACTTAAATGAAGAGATTTTTTATCTTTTATTTGGAAAACACGGCAAACGCATTGCTATAATAAATATTTTTATAATTTCGCTTATTACTTGAATTGTTTTAATTAACTATCAATAAATAATATAATATAGGCACAAATCAGCAGATATTTAAATCGAATACACTCTTCATATAGGTCAAGAAATGAGAAAATATTACGCAGAAGTTGCCACAATAAGCATTTTTGATTTCCGCTCAACGAGTCAACCATTTTCCTGTACCTAGCAATAAATTTAAAATATGCAAAACACAGCTGCCTCTACATCAGGACTAAACTAACCACCTCTATAACTTCTCTTTAGAGGGCTCTTTTTTATGCAATTTGTTCGGTGCGAACTAAAAATCCGAGCAAAGACGTATGCAAATTTTTCCAAATCTTTAAATATTGGCAGTTTCTTTTGAAATGATTAACGAATTAATTATGAAAAACGTTTATCGCGAATTTAGCTTTGCTAGTTTTGATTTAAAACTATCAGACAAACATATATAGACAAACACAGACATATCGATAAATCATATCGCTTTTGCAGAAAAAACTTGCGGAACGAATAATAAAAGATTGTTTTTTCATTTAACTCGAAAAGAATATAAAAAAGTGACTGATATAAATGAATTTGATGGGTTCCAGAAATTGTGCAAACTTTTTACATTCAAATGCCATTAATTGCTGTTGAAATTGACGAACCCTTGTGAAAAAAAAAAAAAGTTTGCGAGAGCGCAGCACATGAAGGGAGAGTTTAACCTCGTCGACTCTTGTAAATCTCTTCTGCGATGGTGTTTCACCACAAATCACAAATGTATATATTTTTTGAAACCTATAGAAATGCAAAAAAAGAATTTTCTAATGTTGGAACATAGAATTAAATTATTAAATATAAAATATTTGAATATTATTTGTTGCAAAAAAAAAAAGAATTTCTTTGTGAACGATAAACATTCCACCATGGAATGTAATCACTAAAAATGTGAAAAGATGGTGCAACTAGCGCTGAATAGATAGAGAGATGTGTGTTGAAAATGATGAGAAGTGAGGATTTTCGAGATCGTCACATACAACAAACGTCATATAATCGAAAATCGTCTCTACTCACTCAAGATCTATGACGATCTTTGAGGATTTCATTCTATCTACTTTATGGAGACATTGTTTAACGTGATCACCTATATTCATCGAATATTGATGAAAAGCTCAACGATAATCCTGTCTATACGGTGGATATTTTCAATCGCAATATATCCCTCTATCTTATCCACTCATATTCATCAATTCTTGTCTACACTATTCAAAATGCTAGTGAATAAGTGTGATATGACAGACGAAAATAAGAGATGATATGAATTTATTAAAGTGTTTAGAAAATATATGAAAGATTTTTAAGAGAAAATGCAACATCACTTAGAATCATCAATGCATATGCTTGAATTTATTAATTTAGAATAAGCACTATGAAATCAAAGAAATAGCGATACAATCGATGGATGCTTCAAAGAAACCTTTAAAAAAAATTATTCATTAAGAAAAGAGTTTTGACTTAATTGAATCAATGAAATGCTTTTTTTTTGAGAAGAAGATATTTTGAGAAAAATTTCTAATTACGGAAGTTTAATTAGTGAATATTATCATTCTTAAGAATTAGAGAGATTCATTCGACTTCGAAATCTAAGATTATCAACAGAATTTTTAATCATTTCACAATTTAACCTTTCCACCTAACAGAAGTCATCATACTATTGACATGAATAATTTTCTATTTTGTTTAGAATTTTTATTATAGTTATAATTATGACAATAACGAGAAATCTAAGCGAAGTGGAAATTACTGCCAGATTATGCGAATAAATTTCAAATTCTAAACTTGCTATCTTTTTCAATACTCACAATTCAACGATGGAAATATATGAATAATAGAATAGATTTGAGCGAAATAAGACAACTAATAATCCTTCTTATATAAAATTAAATAAAATCATTATGAAATTAAAGTATGACCGTTTCTCCGTTTTATATTTAGATAAAAATCGACACGAGATCTGTTGGATGAAAATGCTCGAAATTTTGTATTATTTTAAAAAAGATGATTGATTGCCCAATAGGCCAAAGAAATTACACATAGAAATAATAAACAGAAATCACTGAAAAAATTACTGTCGTCAATAAAATATACGACAAAAAAAATTGTTCATGCAATTAAACAACTAAAAAAAATTAAATAAAACAAAATGCAAATTAATGATAAACATCGATGGATAAGTGGATAAATTCGTAGAGATTTGAAAAAGATTTCGGTTTTTTCAAAAGACGATTTACATTTATATAACTCATTAGAAATAATTGGAAAAAATTATAATCTCCTAATAAGGAATCTGAAAATAAGAAAAAAAACTAATGAAGAATAAAGAAAAAGAAAGAAAAAGGAAAAAATGCAAAGCAAAGAAGAAATATAAATAAGGAAAATATGGGAAAAAAAACCTACTGTCTAAGAGTATTCATAATAAAAACGCATAATTTACATGATGTCTATCTGTTATATTTAAAAATATTCCTCGAAACTATACCTTCCCGAGGGTATTTACCTCATTCTGAAGCTTAATATTATGAAAGACAATAAGAAATCACTTGAAGGAAATATCGCAATAAATATGAAACGGATTAAATTTCCCTCTATCTGAGAAGACAAGATTTTATGTTAGAAATAAGCAAAGAGGTCTGATCAATTGCCTTAGTCGTATACACAATCATTACACAAATCGTATTCGATCTAATCGCCTACGATTTAAAGCACACTCGTTATTTCCCTTTCGGCAATTTACTAATAATCTATTGTCGTTAGCAACTCTCATATATTCATTTACGAGCTTTCTAATATCCTTTTTAAATTCATCAACTCTAAATTATATATGAGAATTTCTAGTGATCAAAGTTCGGGCAGTCAAGTGGCTTGAGAAAAACCTTTTCTATTCAGAATTTGAGGGATCTGTGACCCGCAACCACCCTCTCATAGATTCAAAAACATGAGAAATATGCCATAATATTAAAAATGAGGATAAAACAGTTGAACCCATATGTCTGTTTTACTCAATTCGCGGAAAGAATTTCAAATATTGAAAGGAGAAGGCTAAGTGAAACCAAATAATAACATTTTTTTGCTCCTTTCTTAATTATTATTGAATATATTTCATATGAATTCCTTATCGATTTTGAGAACGCGTATATTTCTGCATATCCGTTTTTTCTTTTTGTTGAGAACGCATTACGATATTGTAATATCCATAAGCGCTTAACTATGACTTTTGCCTACCTAGCATTTTCAACTAATAACTTAAGAAATTTACGGGGAAATAAAATTTACGGGAATAAACTTCCGGGGAATGAAATTTACGGGAACATAAACTACATCGTCTAGCGACTCCTATAGCAATAGTTCTTTTTTTTTTTTTTTGTGGCTGATCATCTCTGCGTGATCTACTGACATCTAAAAGCGTCAAAGATTAACCTCTGGGAATTTTTTTTCTCAAAGGCACAAGGTTTTGACATTGTCGTCATATATCTTAAAGCAAACAACAAATGAGACTGTTACGTTTTCATATACAACAACTCCTAGCAGTCCTATTTTTATAATTGTAAAATTTTCTCTTTCACTAAATAATATTCGAGGCTAAACGATCTTATAGCTCTTATACATAAAATAATTCTAATGAATATGATTATCGCTTATACTGTCGTCATATATCGTTAACTAAAAGTAATATGATTATATCAGTGACGTATTTCAAAGAATTCAATGCAGCCATTTTATTTTGCAATCAAATGCCATTCATTTTACATCAATAAGAAATAATTTCAAAAAATTATACAAAGGTTTCACAATTTCTTATAGAATTTTTTCTAACAACGAATATTAGAAAAAAAAAAAGAAGAAATTGGATAGTGGAAGCTCTAGATGATTAGAAAATTAACGGATGTAATTATTGAATACTCGAAAAGGAAGATTTAAGGAAACCCTACTTAGCAAAATTCTAAAAAGAAGGAAAAGCTTCATTCGTTTAGTACATTTCATATGCTTCGTGAAATTGAGCTTTGCGCTTATAAATTCTAAAAAAAGAAAGAAATATCTCTACTTTTGACAATATTTTTTGATATGTAAAGAATTAGACAGAAATTGCATCCATCATATGAGAGAATATTTTCTCTCTAAGATATTATTTTTGAAGACAGTAAATGTGAAAATTGAAACCATCTGAGAATAAAACATTTCTAAATCAGCTGTAATTTAAATTACCCTATGATGAGAATAAATAATAAGAATTCAATATTGCTTTACTAAGAGAATTGAAAAAAACGAGTAAATGTTCGTAGATAGCACATCTATCTAGAATTATATGGGAAATATTCAATCTCAGGAATTTATGAAAGAAATATTCAATGAAGAAGGAAAAATTTTTTAAATGAAACTTAACTGAGAAAATATTTTGCAAAATTATAAATTATCCGATATCGGCATGTAGTGAATGATAACAATCGCAAAAATTGATTATTAATGTTGAAGGAATAAATGATTTAAGAGTGGACGTGCAAAGAGCGACAATAAAACTAAAGAGAAAGAAAAAGGCGGAAAAATAAATTGACGCCTGTTAGCTTGCTTGAATCTGAAATTAAATTCACTTTTTTTTCTCTTATCGTTTCCTACAAAAACTTTCACTTGCGATTTTTTTTTTCGAGGATTAAATATACTAGAAATGCGATCTAAGCATTTCTTTTAGCAAATATTTTCATCGTTACTCCCATATATTGAAAATAATCTTATATATCCCGTTTTCGAGCATTGATAATTAACTTAGTGATAATTAATGTGAATTTTCCCGTAGAAATCATCATCGCTCAATGGTATAAATGAATATTCACTTAATTTTATAATGCGAGATAAAAATGAGGTTCTCGTTAGCAAAAAAAAGGAAGTAATGTTTTTTGGGTACTTTTTAAAGCTAAGCATTTGAGCAATGTCCAGTTATTGCCTGATGAAAAATTATGATGGCTTTGAATGGAAACATCAAAGCTCTTTTAGTACTACTTAACTCTGACGTAACACGGTCACATCTAATAAGTGCGACAATCTGGATGATAAGTTAATACCATCGGATAACTCTGTTTCTTCTTTGCTTCTTAGGAAACCAAAGGGTGGAAGAGTGGAGGGGGGGGGGGGAGGGGAGGGAAGGGCGGAGAGATAGAGGAGCAAAAGTATCTGATCTATGAGAGGAGTACTGAGATGCCGATCAAGCGAAAAAAAAAATCAGCTATTGCATTTGCAACACGCAAACCAGTTCCTAGATGATTTAAAACATTCCACTTAACCAGAGCAGCTTTCATTCTTTTCTTGCACTATAACTGCATAAAAATCCCTCAAAAATGCTAATACGAACAAATCCTTATCGCATTCACAAATGACATGAGTGCACGAATTGTTCATGTGAATTGAAGTGCGCTGCAAAAATCAGCTTTGCATATGCGTAAGGCCACAATATAAAATGAGTGAACAGAAAAAATTACACCAAGTTGAAAAAACGTTATCAATGCAATTATAAATTTGCGTAAACTGGTCAATGTATAAAATTTAAATATGGAAAATGTTTTTTAATATGCAAATAAAAAATATCTCATCAAATATTAAATAATAATGAAACTTATGCAGCCACCAGTAATACAAAACGGCTTAAAAAGCGTTGAGCGGAGGGGTATTCAGTTGCATATGGCGCTGTCAATGAAGACACGAGAAAATACATGTGAAATGAGCAATAAATAAATACGGGAAATAATATTTATAATGTAGCCTTAGCGATTTTCTAATTTGGTTCATTATATGTGAATAAAGCATATAACGATCTATGATGTATTGCAGCTGAAAATTTATTGAATTATGACGCAGCAACAATTTTGTCGATTTATTACGTCAAAGTTTTGCTGATTTTCAGCTGCGATATCGTTCGTTGCCTTATCCAATTCGTGATGGATGAATTATATTTCGTAATTTGCCTACTTGATTTCTACTTTCTAATGTCCTTTTTTATCTTCATCGTATATTTAAAAAAAAATTATACTTTTTGATTTTTTAGCATTCAAGTTGAATTTGAATAAATAAAATTGAAAATTATTAAAGTTATAAAATGAACGACAGAAATAATCGAATAGAGAATTACTCAGATATATATGTTTAAAAAAATGATGAGAACGAAAAATATTATTCTAGTTTAACAACACCTTACCGTGTGATTACAACAATCCCATTCATACTTCACTCCTATCTATCTAGATTCCTCCTTCAATCAACCAATTTCTATACGCTTACAATTCTATTACCGCATACAATTTACTCTATCTCATCGAATATCTCTCCAAATAAACCAATGCAGTTGAAATATTTCGAAAGAATAGAAATTAATCTTTAAACCTTTTATAAATACATTACATAAAGTAATAACACAAAAAATTATTTGTGAAAATTTATCATAAAAATTGTATAAAAAGTTGAAGCAATGGGAAGAATGTTTTTCTCTTCATCATATAATGTTTATTAGAATATTATCTGATATCAAAAAAAAAAGTGAAAAATTCATTCAGCATCAAACACTATAGCGTCGTTTCAATCAAACTATTGCTAAATATAAATCTATAATAGCGAATGCTGCAAATAGTTTATGTTCGATGGATTTATTTCTGCCTATTCTCATTTACTTTCATTGGCAATATATTCCTCAAATTCACGATTTCGAGTGCAAATGAATAATATGTCCACGAATTAAACTTTTTTGAATATAGTTAGTGGAAAAACTGGTATATTTCATTGATTTTACCAAAAAAAAAAAATGTTACTCCACAATTCATATGAAAATTCGATAAAACAGATGGTTGTCATAAAGTTTGTAACTTCGATTGATGATGATAGCATAAGACAATTAGAAAGCAAATAAGAAGAGTTTTTGAATAGCGGCGCCATCATGGACAACTATCGGTAAACACGTATATAATTTCGCTATATTTCTTTGTTGATCAAAGATCAAAATCAATAAAGCATTTATGAATTAACTATTCTATCAGTTATAAAATAAACTAACAACAACTAAAGAAGAAGTTATAATTCTCAAAATAGGATTAAATGCTGGAACTTCCATTTGAACACTAGGCCAGATCAAAGTTAGCTTCAATATAAGATGGCTGGCCAAGCTTGGCCAAGTTTATGTGAAAATCGTCGTTATAAACGCTCCGATTGCCTACTATTTCAATGTTATCAACAATTGACAGCGAGATCAAGAGTTGTGCGCGGCCACAGTTAGTCAATTAGACACACCGGCTAATTCCCGATAAACGTCTACTACTAGAAAAAAACGATCACTAACCAGATGCATTACGAAAAGTTGCCTGAAATGACTAAATGCCGATGAATGAACAAACATCAGCATCAATTAGTAGAGTGCTTATGCTAAGAAAATTCATTTCAATATCAGAAACAAAAAAAAAAAAAACGGGCATAATGATATTCCAAATATCCTTCCTTTGTATGCAAAATTGAGGAAAATCTTTTATTCGACAACAAGAAAGAAGATGAGAATGTAAAAAATCGAATGTTTTTTGGTGAATATGCTATATAAACGATTGATTTCAAAGAGAATAATGTTGATGGTGCAATTGGCAATATGACCAAAATATTCATGCAGTGCTTTTATTTTAGATATAACATTTTGGTTCATTGAATTCAGAGTAAGAAAATTCATATAACGGCAATAATATCAAACTTATATATGCAATCATATAGACTAATCGAACATCAACCATCAATAACTCCAATAAGAAACAGATTAAAGTTGCAAATATGAATTGATTTGGCAATTACTGAGTAAAGTTGGGCAGCAAAGAAGAGGGATGAGGGGAATTACGCGACAATGACTCCCGTTGCTCACAGGTTACATTATCGCCGCAAAATGCCATACAACAATGACAACAAAAAGACGTATTTAGGTTGGAACAATCAAATACATAGACGACCTTCAACTGGTCAATGCAATTGCTGCCTTTTCACTCGAATCGCAATCTTTTGTATGCCTAGAGGATCGTTTCTCAGCCACAACTAACCTCACACACCTTTGTTTCTACGTTTCTTCGTGACGTTACGTTCATTCGCGCATTCAAAACAACTCTAATGTTCCCTTATACCAAGTTAATATATATATATATATATATATATATACATAT
>JAAVTS010001202.1:0-15217 GCA_022845575.1 Baylisascaris ailuri
TCATGGGATGTACTGCAGTGTGGTGATGCATTCCTATGATCATTGAACCGATTTTCTCATAGATTTCATTTCAGCTCGTAGCCGTTGCTATGTGGATGCGTTCGTTATGGTTGGCGATGTATTTGCTTCGAATTTCAAACGCATATTTTGGTCCGTTGATGGGTGTACGATCGGTATGTGATGATGCTAAGGTATAGAACATGTTTATTTCCATATCACCTTATCTTATTTGCACTTTATTTATCTCCTTTCTTACTGTTTTTTTATCTTATTTTTGCTTATTTATTTTCTTTTCACATAGATTTTGCCACTAAGACATAGCTATGCTTATTTTTCTTTCTTTTTTGCTTGAAGCGTCTTTTCGATGTTTTTTTGAAGTATTGAATTTCTCGCTTCATGGCTTCAATAGTTTTTCATTTATTACGGCGCTATTTAAGATTGCAATTTTGCAAAAGGATATACAGCTGCGCAGATCGTAATATGCCACTTTGCAATTGCAGTTTTGCAAATGCATACAAAAGCTTTTTTTTGGAAAGTTTGCTATGAAAACGATCAATTCGATTAGCACATCTCTTTTGGATTGTTTTTCCGCTCGTTTCTTTAGCATAAATATTCGAATGACAAAAAAGAACCTTTACTCAGTCTAACTGATGAAGTATCCTCATACATCATTGATAAAATTTTGTTATTTTTCTTCTCTTCAATATTTTTTCTTTCCCAGGTGATTGGAAATTGCATCAACGAGTTGCATATTTTAAAAAAAAAGAATGATAAATAATTTCTTTCTCTTTGCTTATTTTGATAATTCGTTTTGGAGGGAAAAAAATAAACATATTGAATAAATCTTTTTTATCTTAAATTTATACAAGAAAATCAATGAAATCCATTTGATGACATATTTGGATTTATAAATATTTTAATTTATATAATTTTTTTTTTTTGCAGACAAATTTACAAGTGGATTGGGATGAAAGGGATTTCTCGCAGTTCACATGCTTCGAGGATCATCAATGGGCAAAATTGGTAAGCATCGCAGTAATAAATATATTCTTCGACATTTTACTTCGAGTCGGGATATTGTTGAAGATTTTCATTGAATCTGACAGTGATAATTTTCAGCGGCGAATTATTTCCTTTATTGACTGATTCCTGAAATGGGCAAAAAAACTTCATATGAGGCTATAATGATATTCTTTAAGGAATTATCCACACTTGACCGAACATTTTTTCTATATACTTTTATTTAATTTTTTGTAGTAAACCAATATTTATATCTTTCTATTTGTTTGTATGTATACGTCCGTCTATCTTTTGTTTGTTTGATTTCAACTCTCCTCAGAGAATAGTTTGGTGATGAAATATGATTTGCACAGTTTTTACATCAATATAGGGAGAAATAGTTTTCATGATGATTCATTCAGCAAATAGAGATTTTGTGGATCTAAGGGAGAGAAAATTTCCGAAGTGAATTTTGTGTCAATTATATCTATATGTAAGTTGCTGCCTATATTGGAAAGTGCGTCTCTACAACACGGCATTGGCCATCAGCTGTATGCTAAAATGTGCAAATCTTTGACGGATATTCCACTTCATTGTGATTCGGTCGTTGAAAATTACAACTCGATCTGTATGAACTATATGTTTGTTCTTTGCCACTTCTAAATACCTAAGACTCGTTTAAAAATTGTGAAATAAAGGAGGGAATATACCGTAGGAGGTTACCGTAGGGAGAATATACCGTAGGAGGTTACCCTATCGTATACATTGCGTTCAGCAAATTTCATAGCTCTGGCCTCAATCGTTCCATCAATTGAAACTAGCAGACAGACGGGCAAGCGATACATATATGCACAGACGCAACGTCCTCATAATGTACTTTTGCAAAGGTGTATGAGAAGCACAATTTTGGCAGGATCATATCAAAGATCAGCAATGTTAAAGGAGGGCAATAAAATTGATAAAAGTGCAACTGAAGAATCATGCTGGATTGTTTATATATTTGCAAAAAAAAAAAAAAACATTAGAAAGTATATTATTGGTACATCACTTTATTTGTTATTTTTTATGTATTATACCAGTGGATTTGTTTTGGTTAAGGACGATTTTGAGCCAATACACCTAACGATTCCGGGACTCGATCCAACAAAGGATGTTGTTTGGCACAAATGTATGAATGAAACGATATTCTACAATGATTGGCCACCACTCAGGTATACCGCTTTATGTAGTCAATCATTGTACAATCGCTAACAACTCATAGAGTAGTTTTGAAAGATATTAACAAAGGGAAGGTCTATATAGCCGATGGCTTATGAAATACCCAAATTTTATTTTTTCAACTTAAAGAGTTTTAAATGCATAAACCTTTGCCAGGAATGATTAGGTGCGTTTACGTATCATGGTCAAGCTTGTAGCGCGGAGGGATGGTAGAATGAGAATTCGTTGCGTTTTGCACCATTTTCGTATAATCCTTCTGGGAAACGATTCTTTCTTTCTCCTTTAAAAACGCCTCTTCCTTCTCTCTCTCCCTCCCCCCCCCCCCTCCCTCTCTCCACGACACCGTTTTCTTTGCTTCACTTTTGCACTTTATTCTTATTTACTTATGCTCGTAAGTGGTATATATTGCTGAATTGAACAGTGTATACCGCATAAGAGCCTTCAGTAGATCCTTCTCTAAGATTGGTTTGAAGGCGGAGGGGGGGGGGGGGGGGGGGGGGAGGGAGAGAAGGCGAGGGTTTGAATCACTTAAAAACACTTTCTAGTTTCATTATTAGCATGAGATGAGAAACTTAAGGAATGGCGTTTCGTTGCATATTGTTACACACACTTCTAAGTAAAATCACCTCTTAAAATGCTTTATTCTGAACGGCCTTTAACTTTTCTAGTTAAAGTTGTTGTTTAATTTGTAAACGGTGAGGAAGGTTTTTATCAAAAGAGATGAACCATTCAGTGACTTTTTTAGGCGTTTTGGAGGAAACATACTCCGAAGGTAATTTATGTATTGGACGTATTCATATTTCAGAGGAGATCATCGGCCAAATTGGGCTGTTTATGGCGAGTATCTCTTCTTGCCTCCACAAAGATGGTTACATAATCTTGAGGTATGCTCGCATTTTCTCACTCTATAAACAGACAGTAAGGCAAATGCGATAACTCCTTTATGTTTTGACCCCCATTCTTTCCTTCCCTAACGAAGTGGTTGAAGATTCCATTTTTTAAAGAATGATGCATGGGCCCCAAATTTATAGAAGCATTCACTGTGATATAAACGTACTTATGATAGTAGAACACTAAGGAGGAGAGAGTTATCTGAACGCGATCTGAATAATGTAAAGGTTATTGGTGATCATGTCGCGACGTGATCGCAAAGTTTCTTTGAGTTGAAGAGTGGAATAGGAGAGGGAGAAAAGAGGAACAATAGATGAGAAGCTCTTTGAATCTGATGGCGAAAGTTTTTATATATCCTCGCATTGTCACCGGTGTTATCGTCTTTGAGTAGTATGGAGCAGCCATTTTATTTCGCCTTCCATGTCTTTCTGAAGGAGGTTATTTTCCTACTAAGGTATTGTGCTAAAATGATAACCGACCAATTCTGAACACACCTATCAACCAATTACAAATGCTATTGCAGCTCCAGAATGAAGTGTTACGAAGTGTGCAGCCCTATACCTCTTGAAAGAGTTCATCATATCCTCGAAGGGATATTCCTCTTCTACCAAATCGTTGGCAGTTCCTCCTCTATCTAAGAATGTTTTCAGCATGGTGCAATAGTAATGTTGTATCATCCTTGTGCGGACGTCGATGAGGTCGATAAGTTACGGCGAATAGTGAGGGCATGCCTATATCGTCACGTTATTACGCCTTACAACCTGCTTCCACCACAACGGGTAATTCTAGCACTTTGTGTAGTGCATACGGGTGGTTGTGCAGCCTGGTAACAAACCACCACATTGCCATGTGCGTCGGACTTCTGTAATTAGCTTAGAAGGACCTTCATGATTGACGCAGCATAAGCTGCAGCTTCTGTTGGAAAGCACTTTCCATTTGTAGTGACAAGTGGCATAGAACCTAGTTTTCCTTATGTGATGATATCTACATTTCAATAACTGTCGTTGTGAATGTGTGCGCCTAGGGTTGGTCATTCTGCATTTTTGTGCGCTTTCATAAATTTGCTGCAGATCAGGATGTCTGTCCATTTGTCTGGCAGTTTTCAGCCGATTCGAAAAAATCTAGAAGCCTTTAAAGATGTCAGAAAACTTGTATGCGTCCTATGTCAATCGCATTTTCATTTCACAATATTCAAGCCACAAAACAGTTTTTGAAGAAAGCTTTCCATGAGCACTGAAAGCATTTAAAATATGAAAGCACTATGCTGTATTTTCACTCTTCGTTGATAATTTACAAAACCGGTCGGTCAGATGAACGGAAAGCAAATGTATGCTGTCCATAAGTATGATGAAAATATGCTTGCTTAGCTTTTCACTTGGTTATGTCACGTTGATCGAATTTTGTATACTTAATTAGAGTTCATTCGGTTGATGATTAGCTTATTTACGCTATCAGCATATGTTGCGGTTTAATTTTTCGCCTATTAGTAAAGCCGTAGGTAAACGAAGCCACTAAAGTAGTGATAATGGGAAAATCGATGTAAACTCGAAGTGGTCAGTGTTATACGGGTGAAATCAAGGGTGTTATAGTGAGCATTTTCGAATACTCAACGATGCACAGCATTATCGATAAATCACGACGCATGACCGATTTTATTTAGCTCAGCTGTTGTAATATTGCCTTTCCTTCGGTCAAATTGACACAATTCACAACGTTGCAATATTCGCTTCGGGCAAAACTTCCAGTTATTAGAACATATCGGCCATCGAGTTTTTTGTGGTGTTTTTTGGGAATGCAATCTGATTTTGTATTTGATTTGTTCTTTTTTTAAAATATTATTTTACTTGTGGGAATGATTTTATGTAATATGAAATTTTTGTTGTACACAATTTCCAGTAATATGGATTGACTAAATAACTTAAAGTTAGGCTGAATTTGATGTTGATTATAATATTGACTTCCACAATGAACATTAGTTACGAATCGTCGTTGAAGGAAATATTCTTTTTGAGTGTAAATTTGTAGGGAATAAATTTATATTGCCTGAATGAAGTTTATATGAAATTCATGAAAGAGAAATTGGTGAAGAAACTATTCCTAAGTGAATGCATATGTGCGTAAAGCTAATATTTGCAGCCAATAGCGTTGGTCGCATGGGGTTCGAAATTGTTGATGAACAAAGTGGACGAATCGCTTGTGGTCAGCTTTATTAAGGTAACACTTCATACCTATCTAATTTTAATCTCGTTCAAATAGGTAATGTTAAATGTGATTCTTAAAAAACCTCCTTTTGAACACCTTATTATTGAACGTAAATTTGCTGTGACGTAGAGAAGTGATTGAAAACGATAGAGATGATTGATGGTGAATTTGGTCGTTTCTCTAGCATGAAGCGTTGATGATTTTTTACTCATAACTTTTGTTATGCGAAACTCATTGTGCAAAAAGTTTTTAACCCATAGTAACACGTTTGCGCTGCGTTTCTGTATAACTGAATTATGTGTTATTGATTTTCAAAATATTCCACAATCTTAATTCTTACATATGCTATTTTCGACTATATTTTATTGCAATATCATGCTAGATTTTTATGTAGATGAGGAGTTGCGCTATTCGTCGTTTTCCTATCTCACCCATTCACTTTTAAAACTTGATTTTAGCTGTCTGATGCCTGAGGCGTCTCAGTAGAGTGATACGGTAATTTTCTACAATGGAAAATTTACCTTCAACTTTGTGTTCAATTTCTAATCGTTTTATAGCAATGTAATTTTTTTATTAGCAATAAAACAAGTTAATTTTTAGCTGTGAAAAGAGGGAATATATTATTCTGTTTCAGTCACTAAATACTCCGTTGATATAAGTTTTATTAATGATATAGTTAAGTCTGAAAGTACGAGGTATTTCGCGTAGCAATCTAATGCTCCATAAGTGCTCTTAAGTTGTGTATGATTTAATCGAGGTAAAAAGTTTTCAGCAACATGCCAAGATTGCTCCAGAAAATCTCTCGAAACAAGGAATTTACAATCATTACTTGATAAAAGAGGCGAACATTATAAGCGGTAGCGATATCGAAGACTCAAACTTATGTCCACGCATATAAGGTGGCTCGATTCTCCGTATTTGTCTATCGTTGAGTCGTCTATCAACTATCTAAAATGTGGATATGATTCGCTCATCTTGGGAATTCATAATATTTTTTCCTCTTCTCAAGTCATCTTTTGTAATCATTATTGAATTATTTATCTTTGCATATGTTTTTCTCTTCGATTGTTTTTGTTTCTCTGCTCATAGCTTTTGTTACAATTTTGAATCTCATTGATTCTCTCAAAACCATTTGGCATTTAGTGTAATATGAATTTGCTCATAACGTTCGTATTTTTCCTTTCTGATAGAATCATCTCTCAGAATTGTGCTAATCTCATTCATAACCATAAATATTCTGCATTGAAAGTTAATATTCGTTGTGTTTTTGATTATCATTTCTCCTTTGTTTATGGCATTTCTTAATTTCCACTTCATCAAAATTGCTGCATAATTGCTGATCCTTTACCCCAAATTTTGGAAAATTGATTGGAGATGTGATTTCGCGTAATCTTTGCATAGAAATATTTTGAAATTTTAAAACTTAATAGTTTATAATTTTAAAAAAATTTAGATAAGAATATTTGAAAGAGATACGCAATCGCATAACTCCTTTATAAGCCCCTAATGAATATGGCTGATAATCCGATTCAATTTCTTCGAAAAGATTGAAAAAAAAATCAAATTCATTGGTTGTCTATAGATTAAGTTCTTTCATCTCTTCTCTGCTTTTTTTTTGGCGAAGTAATTTTTACAGGCAAAATACTATTGTGAATTGAGTCATTGACGGAAAATCCATGTTTTCAATAATGCTTACTTTTGAAAACGGGGAGAAATTTTCCCATTCGTTCTCCACTAAGATTTTTCACTTCATACAAGGAGTTTCTTTCCACTTTTTAGGATGACAAATTTTTAAGGAATGCTAATTCGTTTCTTTTGTTTTCCACCTCTTCTTCTTTGAATCTCATTGATTCCCATATTAAGAGCATTTTCGTTTTCTCATTGAAAGCTTGATTGAATTATTTCTTTATTGCTTATCGAATAATTTATCTCTTTTATATGTTTTATTTTCATGCAATTCGTCACTCATATTTGTCTGTTGCCGTTCTTTCGGATTTTATTTTATACGCTTTCAACAATGTTCCATAAGCTATGTCTGCGAACGCGTCTAGGAGTCTATTTGTCCAGCGGTTTCGTCTTGTTAACCAACAAAATCATATCGTTAAATTTTGGTGATCTCATATGAACGCTACGACGTGACCAACCTCCCAGGTCTAACTTCATTGCTGCACATATGCAAATTTCCTCCAGGTAGGCACAGATGTCATGAAATTTGCATATGTCATGAAATTTGCATATGCAAATTAAGTTGTGCTCCAAGTGGGTTGCATGATAAGCATAGAAATCTATACATATTAGTAATCCGTTTACGTCACATCATCCGACATTGATAGAAGTATTTCGTCGTTTACATTTCATTCAACAATACTACGATTTTACCGTTGCTTCGCTGTTCATCAAATTTTTATGCAAAAAGTTCATCTTATGACTCGAATTTGCAAAAGAAAAAAAAACGCATATTATTCCAATTTTCCCTCCACGTTTCCTCACCTCTTATTATGCTGTTCTTTTCAGTGTTTTCTTTTCAAACATAAATACTCTAATCGACGTTTTTTTAAAACTTTTTCATGAATTTTAGCCATCAGCCTACTTCTCGATCGATTGTTTTGCATATAATTTCGTTCCATTTCCTTTCACTCTAAAATTTTCTTCCGAAGGTTATTATACAATTTTAAAAGTAATGCCCAATATTTTCTTTTGCTTTTCGTTTTCATAGAGACTTACTATAGTAGTGTCATGTCTGTGCTTATATATACGTATATGTCTACGTATACTGCATTTCCAACTTGTAAACTATTGAAGCTAGAGTTGGGAAAATTTGTTGAGAGTGGTTGCTTGTAGCATATTTTTTTATTGTTGCTTCTAGTCAACTATGGGGAAAAATTTTTAGTCGTGAAGAAGGTGGCAAGAATTTGTGTGCATTGTACACCTCGGGTTTTCATTTCAGCCATCGTCAACTCCCACAAAAACGAACACACTTAACACCTCAATGAAGGTTTGTTGAGTAGTTAAATTAGTTGGGAATTGTAAAAAGTGTTTTGCGCGTTTTTATTCTTTTTTTTTTTATTATCGGTAACTTGTGAAACTGGTTGCTAAGATGGGTGGAACGCAAAACCTTTGATTTGTATCAGCTGGTTTGATACGCTTTTTCCTTCTCATGCATTCTTGCAAAAGTCACTATATGATGTTCGTAGATTTGTGTATCCGTCTCAAATTCAAACATGTGTTATATGTTCACCCCTTATTTCGTCCTTCACCCTGATCTTCACATTCGAAAGAAGCTGCAAGTACCCAAAATCACGTAAAAATTTGCATACATTTCACGTTGGTTAGATTTTTATTATGCACCCATTGAGTTTAAAAAAAAAAAGAATATTCCTGGGAGGTTTTGCAGTGGTGATTATATCGTTTAAACTATGAGAGTATTAGTGCACATATTTTTATTTTTAAATTTGTTTATAATTTATGAAACCGGTTGTTGACTAAATGAATGAAACCAAGAGGTGCAGACATGTCGCTTTCTCTAGCAAGCTTCTTCACTTGTGTTTTGAGTTGTTTCAAATAAAGATTTGAATGATGCACACAATTTTCGTCATCGTTAAGCATCTGTGGATGTTTTCAATCTGCCTATTGGCATATTTCGAATTTTTGTGGCAACTCATCTTCGAAGGGTTTTCGAGTGTTGGCAATAGATTTGAAAGTGATAAAAAACTTTCATTCGTTCCGTTCAAAAAGAATCACAATATGCAGCATAGAAGGTAAATTGAACTGATAACCGAGATGAAGAGAAAAATGGAATAGAAATATATGCAGACGTTACGTCCTTGCAGAGAAAAAAAAATTAGTTAACTTGTAGATAGCGCTAACAGGTGCACAATGCCCCGATGATATAATGTTGCTGATCTAGGATAGGCTAACATTCATCTTGATCGTTCATCAACTTCAACAGGTGTGATATTCTGCACAATCTTAGCGGATTCACTCTAGTAAGTTTTATAAATTTTTCTTATAACATCATATGGGACAAACATTCTCTGGTTTATTCGATGATGAAAATTCATACTCATCTCAACAGCACCATTAAAAGCAATTTTATACGCCTTGTGACGCTACAACGTGTATATAAAGTGCTGCTGGGGGGCATAATGCTTCATGCACATATAAGGGAAGACTAGAGCACGTATGCTTTGGGGTGATTGGTCGATTCGCTGTAATGCTTTGTGCAAAGGACCCTTAGATTCATAGATTTGCTTGAAGTGTTGGAAACATTCTTAATTGTCACGAAATCATTCCTTCTTCAAAAATAAAAGCAATCTTGGGTTTCATTTAACCAGGAAACGAGGAAAGATTCGAAAGGAATGATAGTTTGTTGGAGGATTCACTCATAGAATTTGGCGATAATTCGACGAAAAATGAAGCTCAAAAGAAAAACACAACTGTAAGGAGATATGTGTAACAAAGGGAGATATGACGCTCATTGCATTCTGCAACAAAATAAAGTGCTTGAATTGCAAAAACGACAAAGCAGTTTTGGGCTTTCACATCGTTCGATCAAAGAAACGTCGAGGATTATGAAATCTGTTTGCACTCCTTGCCAGTCTTCATGAGTGTTTCGAGTATCGTATCGGCGGGCAATGTCGTTGTAACGCTCACTTTCTTAGCCGATACATCGATGTCAACGTTGGATACGTCTCCTGCAGGAAGTAATCGGGGGAATGAATTCGGATCGCAAGGAAGATGGAACTATACGACTCTTAAAAAGAGGAAATGCGCCGGAAATATAGGATTTTTCATCCATTGCAGAAAAATGACGATGACTGGAAGAATACACGAACAAAGGTCAGTGCAGAGAATGGAGAGAAGAAAATCTATTCGGAACAATCCTTTCTCAAACGGTATAAACAAATCGAAGAATTCTACCAGACTGCTTAGAAATTCCAATCAAAATTTGATGCAATCGACGCCTCTCCCAAAAAACTTACGAATAGGGAATTTTAGAAAAAAAAATTTATATATTCGAAGCGATTAAAATCATCTTAGCATATTTATTTTCGAATAAATGATAAATAAAACCTCCAAGTTTGGAGAGCACTTTGCGTGCCGCATTTGCACATCCCTCACATGTCATCGCCATTTCGAACACATAAGTCTGCAAAACAATTAATTTTATTGGTTACTCTCAAAGGTTTTGCATCCGATCAGCCATGACACCATCACCAATAGCAGTAAAAATAAAGAAATTCACCAATAACATCTTCATGTTTCAAACTAACTACTCAATATATATTTTTCAGTAGTGTATTCAAGTAGTCCTTTTATGGGTAATCAAAAGAAAGTAGATCTAACTCTTCCCCTTACAAGGAGTTTCATCATAATTGTGTTGGATGGGCAACTCAATGGGAAAAACATTGCAACTTTAAAAGGTTCCATACGACTATTGGAAGGAAGCTGTTCTTTAATGTTTCGGAAGTCTGTTATACCACCACCACCATAACTCCAAGTCATCTCTTATGTTAACGTTACTTGTAGTGTGCCCATTACTCAAATGAAGTGTGATCGATGGTCATACGACGGTAATCAAGGATGGGGATACGGTTGAACACCGTTCAGTTGCCAGCTGTCGTCCCATGATGGAGATCAACAGCAAAGGAGGTGAGGAATTGTTTTTTTTTTTAGCCTGTAACCTGTTTACTTTGAGTCACACTGCAAACCTACTATTCTGTAAAGTTGCTCTTGCTGTTCGATTTCCTTGTTTGGATCCGTTGTAAGATTATCTGGGACCAAGAAGAAGTTTGCATCTAACAGTTAAACCAAAAATTGAGCAAGATAAAATCTATGAAAACCAACTTACACTGGACATATTGAACGATTAGATGAAACGTCGAAAGATGTGCACTTGCGGAATGTGGATCCACTCTAATGAGTGCCCTTAAAATTCAGTTCTAATCACGATGTTTTACATAACGGCCTTGCACTCTTCTTTAATACTCGAGTAAAAGACGCAACAAAATCCCCTTAGGCAAAATTCACGTGTTTGTTCGGAGATGATATTGGATAAGGTTTTACGGAATCATAGACATGGACAGCCCAGATCTTCCAAGTGTTAACACTCCGACAAGTTAACAGTAAATACAAATTTGATCGCATAAATAACATATATACTAATTTAAACCATTTCCTTCGATAAAAGCGGTAACCATATGAACATAAGTGATTAGGTAGATAGAGATGAGAAGAGGATAAGATTAAACAAAACGGATAGGTGGATGAAGGGAAGGTGCTATGATCGTTGAATAGGAGGTGAGTAAAATTACAGCAATGACTAACAGTGGTTGAATTGTGTGTAATTACGAAGAAGCATAAGTGGAGGTATGGAGAAGAGTGTCTATCATATTTAGAAAAAGTAGGAAATTGGTGGAAAGATGCCCTTGATGGAATAGAAGTGATGAGCGCACAACAAAACTCAAAGAGTGGTGTTCCACATACAAACACTGATAGCATCCGCCTATCAAAATGGGGTCGTAAAGGTCGTAAAAAATGTGTATTGCATTTTCTTTAATTTATTTATTGTTTAGGTGATAGCGATTTTATAAGATTAGGAATACTTCTCTACTACATTAATTAAAATTACTTTTACAGTGTTTAATTCTAAAAATTCCCCGTCTCCTTATTTAGGTTTGTACCATCACCTATCGTACCACCTTAGTTAAACATCATATCACCTCAGTGATTCTCACTTGCTCTTATCTTTCACCATTTATCGCCCTAATATTGCACAAATATCCCATCTGTGGTTGAATTAGCAAGAAGAAGCTAACAAATCCGCATATTCGCCTCTTCGTAATCGCTATTGAAGAGGGAACTGGACACCTAGATTCTTAGTGAATGGGACAATGAACAGAAAGGAGAGGGATAGTGGGAATTAGTGGAGTCATACCCTTTGGCTTTATATTAGGAGTTGATGGTACTTCTTTTATTTCTTATAACAAATTTATGAAAGAATTCAGTGAAAGAATGCACTTCATTCAATTTGTTGATGCCCAAATAATATGTTTCACTATGAAAGCGTGTAAACATAAGCAAAGGTGAACTAGATTAATTGCAACGACAGATGACTTTTGCACTTTTGTTAACCACATCGAATGCACTCAAACAATAATCGAATGACGCGTCCCGACAACGTTTTCCACACAGACCGACCGCTAACTGATCCTTTCAGAAAATAATTTCCATACAGACCGATCGCTAACTGATCCTTTCAAAAAATAATTTCCACACAGACCGACCGCTAACTGATCCTTTCAAAAAATAATTTCCACACAGACCAACCGCTAACTGATCCTTTCAGAAAATAATTTCCATACAGACCAACCGCTAACTGATCCTTTCAGAAAATAATTTCCACACAGACCGACCGCTAATTGATCCTTTCAGAAAATAATTTCCACATAGGCCGACCGATAACTGATCCATGTAGAAGAAAATTCGTTATTTATAGATAGAATCTCACCCTAATGCGATTAGTAAAGATTTTCGAAAAATACATCGAGAAATGAGGCAGAAAAATTGCCACAATATGCGTTTTCATATCTCATTCACCTGAAGAGTTATTTTCACAGGTTGTCAATAAAGAATAAGTATGCAAATTTATGCCTTTAATTGGCTCGAACCTCCTACAAAAATTTCTGTGTGACCCAATTGAATTTTTTTTTAAATGTAAACGATGTAGATGACGTCAGTGTAGACATGACGTCATCGTGATGTGCTTTTCGCAAAGATTTATAAAATAAACATGAAAATGGTTAAGAAACATCATTCAAATGTTATTATTGGCACACTTAGTGAAATATTCGATGACGAGATGAAATTGTAATTGAAGAGTAATAAGGAATAACAAGGAATTGTAGATAAGGAGAGAAGACATTAGTGCTTTTTTAGCAATAACAACAGCATCCTTCCTTGAATCACATGATTGGGTCAACGGAGAGCGTAGACTTTGCGTCTACTCGCACAGTATATGCGAAAAAATATAGTNGATCGAGTAAAACATTAAATGAAATAACCAGACACTTTAGATGAAATAGAAGGAAAACATGCACTAAGTTTTCTCCCTCCCACTACAACAACCTTCCACCGTCTCACTCCACAATGATTAGAGCTTTGATAGCTGGAGGCTTATTGACGGAATCTGGTTGCTGAAGAAGTGCATCATACACAAAAACGACTAATTAAAGCTTAGGAACCAGCCGTCCAGAACGTAGATGACAACCGGCTGTCATTTTCGACGTTTTGCTCTACTCAATTCACGTTCCCCAAAAACACGCATATACGAGACACCCAACCACGCCTTCCCAACGAACGCAGCATGGATTTGTGCGCTGCGCGTTGCGTCGCGGTTGCGACTTTGTGTGCAGTTCTCGCTCCACGTATAATCTGTCTTGCTTGTTGATGCATTCTCGTTGGTACTGTTTGGTGGATGCGGATTAGGTGTTGTTTGATTTGCTGAGAAAGCAATGGGGAGGGTGGGGGGGGGGTGGGGGGAGGAGGGGGAACCTTCATTCAAAGGTAGCCGAGGACATATTTTCTGAAGAACTCGTTGTTTAGTGCTATTTGATGCAATGTGAAAAGCAATCATAGCATCGCTTCACATTCTCTCCTTTAATTTTCTTTATTGTGTTGCTGCCAGTCGCATTTTTGGTTCTCAAGTTGTTTTCCTTTTGATCTTTGGTTAGAAGTTTTTATGCTTCAAGAAGTATATTCGATTAGATAGCACCTTAGGTTTAAGTGGTTTTATTGTTTCGTATCTCATTCAGATGAAGCATATCATCATCTTTGCTTGCGTGCATACCAGTAAGGAACTTTTATCGTTGAATGAACGATGACGAAGTAGTTCTTCACTTGTCATGCTCTCCTCCCTCCCTCCCCCCCCCCTCCCCTCCTGCCTTAGATGTTGCTTTCTTCGCAGACCCGTTCAACCGAAAGCACTTTTCACCCCACTCGAATAAGGCAACAATAGTTGCATTCGTTATTTCAAAAATAAATCCAAATTATAGGAAGTAGGATGCTGGGTACTGCAGGGTCCATCGCTAGATAAATTAAGGTGAATGCTCGTTCGTTAAGTCGATTATTTGTAGTTCTTGGGTGATGTCGGCTGAGGATCTTACAACAACAGTGCATCAGCTGAATAGCAATCAATCATCAACGACGGCAACTTTACCGCAATATTCGGTACCTGCACCACAAGTTGCCGGCGCATCCAAATACAGTCAACTTCTAAGTGTATGCTTTTTTATTATTTGTTGAATTGTTGCATTATGGTTGAAAAGGGAACGGTATATGATGGACGCATTTTGTACCGCCTAATAGTGATGCATCACTTTCCATTCGATTGCTTGATATGTTTCCACCGTGGATAGTAGCGATATCCACAGTGGTGATATAAGCCATAATTGTCTAAATAAAACGGACAGGAATGCTTATGGGATGTTTTTACACCTCTCTTATAGAAATCTTTTCTTGAGGTTATTTATTTGCATAATTATGCCTCGCTACGCATTTACAATTGGTATTGAAAAAGACTGCAAAGTTGCTTATTTAGATCCACTTTTAGTAGATACCTTTCCTATGTAAATGCGTAGTGCTAGAAATTTATTAATTTATTAAAATATCTTACCGAAGTGAATCAGACACAATTCCGACTATAAGTTTTTAAAAAATCGAAATAATATTTATTTGCTTAAATGAAGTACCCCGACTAGGTTATCTTTTACAGCAATATAGCTGTGAGTCATGTTAGTTGAACAGTAATCGATATTTTTTTGCAATTTAAGACACGCTTTATATTCCGATCGACGTGCATTAGAACTTCCTTCTCAGTCTTTTTTTGAGGCGGGGGGGGGGGGGGGGG